>JALLBA010000566.1:0-16276 GCA_036939675.1 Cyclostephanos invisitatus
AGGCATATTATTATTGACGAAACGTCCAGGTGAGTACATTTTAGCTATTTTCCCTTTTGGGAAACACCCTCCTCCTAAAAAAAATTGAGCGTCACGATGCCGTCGTCGTCGTCCATCCTGTCAATTCTCCTTTGCGTCCCACGCTGCCATCTCCATGTGCATTCCTTCATCCTCCCCCTCATGACGAGGACGCATACCTCTTCGACAACGACGACGTCGTCGCTAAGTGCCCAGGTTCAAAACTCGTATTACGCCGCCGCCGGCACCCCGTCCGTCGACATGTCTATCTACGACCTGCCGCTTGATCGTACGATCGACGAATGGACCGCCGTGGTCCAGGCCCCCTCCTCGCTCCAGGATGGCGGGGTGTTCCTGAAGGCCAAGGACGAAAACAGGGAGCTGTTCGTTGACACTCTCCAATTTTCCATCAGGAGATCTGGGGGGCTTGGATTGATACTGACGGAGATTGCCGGGGGAAGGACGGATGGGATTGGAATAACGATAATCGAGGAAATACTCGATGATGGGAATTCGGCCAAGGTCGGACTAATCCCCGGGGATTCTATCGTGTCGTTGTACGTCTCGTCATCGAGCAGGAACGGCGACGTGGTAACGACGGGGGTGTCGACCGAGTGTCTCGGATATGACGCCACCATCGACGCCATAACGTCCTTGCCCCCGCCGACGTCAGATGACGACGTCGTGAATCTGACGGTGAAGCGCGTGCGGCGACAGCCGAAGATCAGCGTCCGACTGCAATACCCGCCGGACACGGAGGAAGACGACGTGACGATCGAATTATTCGCGGGGGAGAATCTGAGGAGGGCAATGCTGACGAGGGGGATAAAGCTCAACGACAGGCTGGTGAGATTTTTTGGTTTCGCCTCTCGCTTACATTTCTCCCGTTGCGGTAGATAAGCGAGGGATGAGATTGCCCCCCCCCCCCCCGATTTCACTTCTCGTTGTGCAGACTGAGTCGTTATCTATACATATTTATGCATCACTAATCGCTTTCATATCATCAACAGGCCCAGCGGTTCGACTCCGGTGGTTCGGGAGATTGTGGTTCGGACGGTACGTGCGCGACGTGTGTCGTCGGAGTCGCCAAGGGGATGGAACTCTTGAGTCCAATGGGACAGCAGGAGGAGCAGATATTAAGCAAGAAGCCCAGATGGCGAATGGCGTGTAAGACAGTGGTGGGATACGGCATGGTCGAGGGAAATATGACGCTACAGGTAAATCCAAGGCAGTGGTAGGGAATGGTAGAGTGAACTTTGGTAGGTCGTTTCTCTTCCGTCGAGGATGATACTACACGGGTCGTTTAGGTTGTAATTGTGATGCATCCACTTTGACTGTGTGGTCAGATGGACCAGGAATCTTAAATGAGTTCTAGACCTCAAGAATACCAGAGTCAGTCGACGCTGAAAATGACTTATCTAAATTAAATAACCTGTTCAGTTTATTTGTTGGAGGTGACTTAGAATAAAGAGATACATGCCAAGAATGCATTTACCCTCGTTTTCGAACTTCGCGAATCAGAAATAATTCAACTGTTTTCCACAAAAACTCAACCAAAACGTCTTCAATAATCTGCCTCCACACTATCAGCATTGATGTTCATATCAAGGTCTTTGCCAGTGACCCTCTTGTACAAGCTGAGAAGATCCTCCACATCTCCTTCGAAGTGCGAGCTAGCATCAAAACTAGAAGAAATGTAGCATTTATCGCTGTTCCCATCACTCACAGGCTCGTAGGTGGTCGCAACCATCGTAAACCTCTGCATGATGTGCCCAAGTAGGGCCAAACCTGGAATAACTTCTTTGTCCGCCTCCTTACCTTCCATCTTGGTGGACACAATGGCAATGTAAATTCCTTTGCCTGACACATTGTGGGCGCTCGCAATCGAGCAGACAAAGATGTCATTTTTACGGTTCACCTGAGGCCCAGGGATGATGATTTGGACACTCTCCAAATCCCCACAGTTGGGAATTGGATGATTCAAAAAGCAAATACACCGGACAATTTGTCCCGTTGCGCGAACCTTATTATCAGGGAAATAGGATGGATCTCCCACAATGAATTTAGCACGGGCCATCTCATTTCCACTCTTCACACCGATGGCTTCACCCTTATCATTGTAAATGATTTCATCAACATCGCGGTTGAGCATAAAAGTTCCCCCATGGATGGCACACAAGCGAGAGAACCCCTCTGGAAGTCCACCGAGGCCATAAACGGGGTAAATGTAAGGGCTCGTACCGTAGCGCGACAAGGAGTAACAGTAAATCTGAAGCTCCTTAACCGTCGCAAGAGCTGGCTGATCGAGGTGGACTTCATCCAATTCGAGGCACATGGCATGCGAAATGAATTGGTGAGTGTCTGGCACAAGGCCAAACGACTCATAAAGCTGCCGCATTGTCATGACCGTCAGGTCTTTTCCCTGGAATGTTTCCGGTTTAGTCTCGTCGTACTGATCGACAAACAGAAGGAAGCTACGGAAACGGCGCTTTTCGAAAAGCCCCATGAGAGGTGATCGCAGCGCTTCCTCTGGGGTCGCAGGGACTTTGAGAATTTTACCGGCCTTGTACACATACGATCCCTCGATCGACTTGAATTCTAGGTATCGGGTAACCTTGGTGTGGAGCAACATTTTCGTAAGATTTCCGCATGCCATAATGAACTTCGGGATAAGATCAACATTGAAGTCGCGATTCGCGCCGAGAGTTTCAGGAGGTGTACCAGCGTTGAACTTTTTGTAGAGGTTAGTCAAGTTAAGAGAGGCGCAGTCGGCGCCGTAGTAATTGTTTCGGTCCATCTGAAGCACACGCATCCCCTGGACACTAAAAAGTGTAGGCAAAAGATCGGGGCGGGGGGGGGGGGGGGGGGAGGACGCAGCGAAAAGGCATGAGAGGACAATAAGACAAACTGAAGTAAATAAAAATGACATGTGGACATGTGTACAGCTTACCTCAGAAGACCGGAAATGACGCACTCTTTGAGACCCGTGCCCATGATAATAGCATCGTACTCGCCATCTGCGAGGGGCTCCATGCCCTCGGGGAGCCATTCGAAGGTCTGAGTTAAGATGGAGGCGACGGTCCAGTTGAAATCAGTTAGAATTCTCGGCGGGCGCAGAATGCCAGGGCGTTGCTCATTGCCCATCCCCCCTATACCCCCCCCCCTCTATCCCCAACGGGAAAACGCATTCACATCTAAAACGACGGCCGAGCGATGATATTTTCATTCATAAAATGACTGGCACGCCTTGGATCATTTAAAAGACTGTCGATCGCTGATGACCGATGCAGAAGAAAGGTTCGCCGAAGCTGCATAATCTTCTTCCCTTATTCATCTCGGTCGAAGGATTGTGCCTTGACGCACTCACCTTCTTTTCCTGCTCTTCCGACATAATTGACCTATTGTGATTTTGGATACGGATTATGGAGCAGGAGGTGTTATTATTTTTTGATCGATACACGTTTGGCCGCTTGGTGTTCAAGAAAGCAAGTCCTCAACCCGAACGGAGTTTGAAAATGGGGATGTTTTGGGGCGCGCGCACTCAAATTCGAAACCCTTCCGACCAACTGCTACTCTACACTTCTTCATATTTTAACTCGTACAAAGAGAAAAGATGGAAAGTACATACGGTGTATTATTGTAGCAACCTACGTACTTTCTCTTTTTGTAGTTACGTACGATATGGCCTCCTGCCAGGCAAAAAGATTCGAATTGAATGGTGCGCGCGGGCGCGCGGGAGGGGGTCTATTTTTTTTCGCCGCGGTCTGGCCGACCACCGACACTCCACACGAACACAAACCCAAACCACCAAACAACAAAACAGCCGGCCATTTCCATCCATGAATTGAATTGAAAGAAACCCTCTGGAGGAGACTATGGTGTGGCCGTTCTGCCCCAACTGTCACAATACACTCAGCGTGAACGCAAGTGGAGACGTACACTGCGCTGTTTGCAATCACGCGACCAATCTATCGACCTATTCGGCGGCCGCTCTCCCCTCACGTACCACCACCTCCGCCGATCGACCTGTTCCGCTGTGGGCAAAATCGGACGAGGAGCAGGCGGCGTTGCGAAATTCGAGCGGGCCCAAGAGAATGGTCGTCGAGGAACCATGCGTGAAGTGCGGAGCGGCGGAGGTTGGATTCTATACAGTACAACTGAGGAGCGTCGATGAGGGGCAGACCGTTTTTTATGAGTGTCCCCAGTGCAACTGCACGTGGTCTGTCAATAACTGAGCCGCTACTGGGGTAACTTGCAATATGGTTCTATTGAGGCGTGGAACACGATGGGTGTTCCGCTACGGGTGGAACTCCAGTATTGATACTCTTGTGCCTTCACAAATTTGTAGTTACACCTTCTTAACGTGACGTGTTTAGGGGATACAACATTGAAAGGTTCAAACATTTCGCTAGTAGGGAGCAACCACGACATGCGAAGTACCCACCTTGGCGCTCGGAAAAAGGATAAAGGCTCTCTGAATAAGAATAAATACGGTTGGCAAATGGCTCCGGTGGCGATTCATTATTTTCAAGCTGATGCTCAGGTGCATTAGTCGGTTTGAGGTAGATAACTGACTAATGTGTGTGGCACCTCCGAGTCGATCCACGTAACAATCTCAGCTAAATATTAGTTATCTAGTTGTGAGAATTTGCCAATTCGTAGTTGTCGAGCACTCCGTGTCGCCTCCTTAGAGTGGTTCGCTTTCAGATACATTGCATTCTTCTTCAATGAAGTGCTCAATGCAATGGAAAACTTCCCTCGCACTTTCTAGAAGCCGCACATCCCCCGCGATATGCCTTCGGTTCATATAAATTATTACAACAGCACTGCCTCGTGTGTCCCGCAAAATTCTCGTGAAAAGTGTCCCGGTACGATGTAGGTACTGGCGAGCCGGTACAAGTGCTTTTCGCTTTTTGATAGACCATTTGTTCACTGTGAATTTGAAGCCATCGAGGCAATCAATCTCGTTTGGGTCGGACATGTGGTTACCATCATAAACAAAGTTGAAATCATTCGTCAATGCCTTCTCAATTGCATCTACACAACATCTGTCAAGAACTGGTTTTGTGATTGACACCGCAAAAGGATTCATGAAGCAAGATTTTAGGCACGAAAAGTTGGGCACGCTAACCAGCTTGAGACCATACTGGGAGCATCGTTTGCGTAAGAGTCGAGCCTGATTGTCGATTTTATAGGCGACACAAACTAGCCACTGAATAGTCAAGCGGAACGTACGACGAGTGTCACAGTTAGAGTCATGCACCAGTTCCATCCATTCGTATTTATCTTCTCTTTTCTTTCTCAGGTCCACCACAAAGCGCTTGTCGCCAGAGCTTGCCTTCGGACCGGCATCACTAGTGGTGACTATTTCAATGTTAAAATTACCCGCGTCCTCTTTCGGATAAAGTTTGCTGAGATACTCTGTGAGGCGCTGAAATTTTCCCAGGTACTCGTTCTCTCCGTGTGAATCTAAAAATGGGTCCGGTATTATGAGAAAGCTTATCCGTGGTTGCCTCATCCCTTCAACGATGTTCGTGACTGCATCCCCACTTATAAGCATGTCTAACTCATTCCATTTGTATGGAAGAGTGTACTTGGTAAACGTTTGAAATACACTCACGTAATCCTGTTGAAGGGATGACCAAAGTAAGTAATGATATGTTTGGGGGGTTTCGTCTTCGGCAAAGCGTGCGTAGTACTGAACGACATCAACAGAGTCTGTGATGGGGTTGTATGATAATCTATGGATTTTATGACCCATACTCAGTGTAGCCTCCAATATGTTGTGGTCTGTAATGTCACGACGAGCACTCTGTTGAATGATGGCTCTAGGAACAATTTGGTAGTCTTGTCGCATCCGTTGCATTAGTAGGTCGTCAAGAAGCTCTTTGTGGCTCTTGTAAGTTGTTTCTTCCATATTATGGGGCAGGGTAACCGAGTACTGTTTAACAGAAAATTTCTTATTATCTTCAAGGTCTTGTGGAGAAGGATGAAAATCGATTGTCATTGGCACTTATCACGAAAAGTAAAAGGGTGAGGTGGTGATTGATCACAAATTGAACGCGATCCTTCTTCCTACGACCATGTTACTTACAAATAGCAGGTTGACACAAACTTTTCCAATTAGGTCCTGCGTGTCGTTTAAACTCATCCTCCCCCAACGGGAAAACGTGCGACCATCGCCTTCGGTTGTGTGTTCGCTTGGCCAAGACTTCTTCCTCGTCCTCCTGTCTGAAGGGGTTGAGTACCCAGGGTTGTCGTCGATGACGATGTGACTGCTTTTGATGGGACTTTTGATTGTGTTGTTTGATACGCTGTGGCGATGACACTTGTGTGAGGAGTCGATGATCACCGGTGGTGCTGATATCCGTCGTTTGATTGGCACTGTGATCAGTAACTTTCCTTCCAAAATCCTTCGGCGTGTCCCAGTGAGATTTGCGTCGTGGACCGAGTCTTCTCTCTTTAGCATTTTCTCCGGGTGTTTTACCCTTATTGTCATTTATAGGTCTGATCTTTGCCTGGCCGAGAAAGTGAAATGAATAATTCTTTCGCTGAAGTTCTAATGGCTGAAATCCATCAGCAGCATAAGACAATCGAGCATGTGAGATGAGGTCAGGGTTAACCAGCCTCATACTACTAGGGCGAAATCCTTCATTGTGCTGGTCGAGACTAAAAGGCTCCATCCCAAGGCTCAATGGTAATGGAGGTGCGACACGTGACAAAGACGAAGTTTCAGCTGCGGCATCTAAACCCATGGATGTGTCTGGTAGACCAGATGTCACAAGACTGCCTTTCCAGCTCGTAACATCATATTGAACCAAAGCCGCTTCAATCCCACCTTCATTCAGATGATGGATCGAATGAGATTGAGCGGGAAAGACTCGTTTCCCTTCAAGTTTAGGGCTGCCGGAACTGAGTGGTGAAAGAGTATAAACCGTGAGATACATCAGAGGAAGAAAAGTGTTGTTCAGAAATTTTGAACGCACCAAAACGATTGATTCGCAGTATTCCTAAAGCTTTCTTCGACAAAACTGTGTGATTTTTCCCTATTCTTGGCACGGTCTATAGGTGTGATGGAGAATATGTTCTTGTCGCGATCGGCCATAAAATTTTGTATTGCTGAAACCGAACAATCTTTTCCCAACTGTCGTCCTAATTCTTTTTCCGTTTCTTCGTGTCCAAGTGCCACAGAGGGACCACGTTGGCTTTTAATCTGTCTTGATACTTGGGAATCGCCACCGCCACTTGATATTGAATGCTCTTCTCCATCAAGTGACACAGTCGATTGCAGCAGAGACATGTTTAATGAGTGAGAAAGAGGTCTATCAAACATATGGCTCCCGCTGGTAGCATGGCTTGATTGTTTGGAACAATCGTTGATGGAAGTTATCCGCTGGTCGTTCACTCTCTTATATTCAAAGTCATCAAATTCTAGCGCACCCCATTCAAGATATCTTGATGTTGTCAGACTTGCCTTTTGTGAATGTTGCATTTTGGTCTCAAGATTTTTACCGGGTGTGGATTTTTGTATAAGATTGATGAGAGACTCTGGAAGGCCAAATCCATATTCGCCTCGAAATCGAGGTCTGCATGCCTGGAGAATATCTTCAATTCCTCTGTCAGTGATCAAATGTTTGTAATGCTGCCTCACTGGATTTACCTGGGTGGTCTTAATCGTTGGCGCATAGAACGAATCAGGAATTTCCCGCCTGAGGATGCCATTCGATGCATTCCATACTTGAGTAAGGGCTTTGTTTTCTTCTTCCAGCTGATTGGCGCTGTCGGCATCTGCTAATAAATCTGGATGAGGCGTGTCAGTCAAATGTTTCTATAAGGCGGTGAAAATTTATACTGATGTTTACCTTCGTTAGTGCTTTCCTTATACCGTTTGGGTTCCTCTTCGTTATCGTAATCTACGAAAGAGAGATTCATCCAATGAGGAACCTCAAAGTATGTTTTCCAATCGTCAAAGCCCTGTTCTTCTTCTGCACTTGAAGATCCTTTCTCTTTGAAAAGAAAAAAAGGAGCCACGTGCAGTGGAGGTAGGCCCAGTGACAGCACATCTGAGCCAATGCCGTTGTCCATCATTCGCTGCTTGGTGATCCCTGCAAGATTCTTTTCGATCTCAAAAACTCCATTACCTGGTGTGATGACGACAATACTGTTTCCTTTGAGAGACGACGTGTGAGCCATGATCGGCGTGAGTCGCTGGGAGGAAAGCAAGACCGGGTAAGATGATAAAAATCACGGACGTACCGGTGCGATGGACGTCACGATCTATATAATGCAAATGGAGAAGATTAAGCGTCATGTTGATCGCTTCAAGAACATTCCCTTGAGATGCAGTTGAAGGAGTCCTCTCATTGCCCCTATTCAAATTCCAACTGACTTCTTTGGGGTATTTGATAAATTCTTGTTTCATTTTATGAATCAGAATATTTCCCGCATTCATAGCGTTCATTACGTTCTCTAACACAATTTTATAGTGGTCAACGTACATTCTTCCGTCAGTGTCCACGTGTACAGCTTTTCCGTCCCTCTCTTGATTGTGGTATCGAATGTATGTCCGACTGAAGAATACCACCGTAAGATTATGTGATACCTATCCAGTTTGTGTATGGATGAATATTGAATTCGGGGAGTGTGATAAGTCCAATAATAATAGTCAGCCGAAAAAAAATCTCACCTGTAGTGTCTTCCATTTGTTAAACAAGCGATGAACAAAATCTACGAACTTATCGAAGTAAATTTTGCACGACGACTCATGGTTCGCTCGGTTGCCAACGGGCTCATAGGGTGAGGCAAAGTCCCACATTTCAGAGCTCATTTGGACGAGCCAGATAATGCGCGCTGATCTACTCCTGAAGGTTAACTTCGTATCTTCTGAAATGAGGGCCGACCGAACTCTATTGCCTCCATGTCGTATGACTCTTGCCTCCGTCCGGATGTCGTTAAAGGACAGTTTCTTCCCTTCGTAAACCCAAGTATTCAAGAAACTTTTTTGGAAATTGTACATATCTCCTCTGCTGACGAATTGGTCCTTAAAAGTAATAGTGAGATAGTCAGCTGATATGGCTTGGTGTACAGATGGTGCCATATTTCGCGAGATTTGAGTGAGAGTGATGGTATCATAAGCGGTAATATTGTAGAGGTCTGCCACCTTCCTCAACAAGGATACTTGAGTCCGCGCCCCACTCTTTATGCTCGTCAAACTCCCTTCAGAAATGGACATGACGAACGACACTCTTAAGTAGTGGCTACTCAGCAACATATCGTTGATATTTCCTTTGACATTAGAGTCATTTTTTTCGGCAGCGGTTGCATTCCCTTTCTGGTTTGTAGATGCCGGCAGTACGGATTGTGGCAAAGAAGACTTTGTGTCAGAATTGGCCATAGAAATTGTTCCCAGGTTGCTGTGGTACCGACGATGACTGGATGTTATGCCATATATATTCGAGGAATCTGCTCTTGCAAGAGATTCGTGGCGAATATGCGAGAATTCAGCTCCGCAATTATGGGGAGGGTCCAAAATAGAGGATGGATCGGCGGAAGGTCGTCGCAATGTTTCGTTTCGAGTTATGTTTTTGACTATACTACTACTCCCTGGGGACTTTGTGTGCTCGAGTGACGTCAATGAGTCCGTAGACTGTCCAAGGATGTTTAATTCATGAGATGGAGTGGGATATTTCGGTGGTGATGAGACTGGAGTAGCGTATACTAGGTTCTGGTTGGGTGAAGGGTGCAAGGAAAGGTTTGAAATCCCAGACGATAATGACATATGTGGATAAATTGGTGATTGAGGCCGAATCGACGTGGGTATTATTTTTGTGTGGTCTCGTTGTTTGGGAAGAACTTGTGTCAGAGGATTAAAGTCAATATTTGTAAGGAGCGGGTGCGGCTGGGGTGATAGTTGGGCAGTCATCTCTTCCCGGCTGGTACTTCTCGCGATCAAGGGGTTTATCAAGCTGGCATTGGCTGTCACGACCGAAGAATCTCTGCTGTGCATACCGACGTTCGTTGTTGCTGCGTTATTGGTCACCACCGAGCCATCCCGGCTGTGAGACATAGCAGACGAATTGGCTGCTGACGGGGGGGCTGTTAATTTCCGAAATAAACTAGACGCTGCACCCGAGAACACAGAAGAGAGATTGGACGATATGAATACAGCAGGGACAGATTGCTCTTTCGAGGTCGTACTTGCTTCAAGCAGATGATCGCCAATGATAAGGTGCTTTCCAACAAGCTTGTTGTCGGCATCTGCTACTGACATACTGCCAGGACTTTCACCAGACATAAACGATGTGCTGGTGACGAGTGACGTCGCCGTCGCTAGAGAAATATCCCGTGAATGAAGGGACGAATGAAGGGACGTCGGTCTTACAGCTGTTGTTGTTCCTGGTTTGATCTTAGCTTTCAGGACAGAACTCCCAGATTTGGATGCACCGCTCGTCTGTTTGGCCATTCCAGGACGAACACACCACACCCTGATCTCTACGAGGTCTCCGGGCCGAAGAAGACGCTGATTTTGCAAGGTGGTTTCTTTCATCCCTCCGTCTTCCCTCGTTCCATCTAATGAGATCTTACTACTGGCGGTACCAATGCTTGTGCTGGCATGATTACCAAACAAATCGGGGTGGAGCGCTAATTCGACGCCATCAAAAGTAAGTTCATCGTGCACGCTCAACGTTACGAGGTCGGTAGTGAGTGCCACCTCTACTGGTGGAGCATCAGCGTCAGTCATGAACGAAGGTGTTTCGATGGCGGTCGATGCGGCATAATAGTCTTCACCTGGTCCATGAGGATGTTGGTACTCTTCGTAGTGATTGCTTTGAATGGGAAGTGGGGGTCTTCCTGACAGGCTCCCTCTCGCCGGAGCGGTACTGCGCGTCAGCAGCAGCTGCTGTTGTGAATTTATAGGCGACAGCGGATGTCGTGGAGGAGCTCCAATACTACCACCACCCACTCCACTTCCCGGCATTATTCTGCCGTCTCGAGTATTAATGAAGGTATTTGCAAATTGAGAACCCCGTCGTCCTCGTGTAGGTATATTATTGATCGATAAATTCGTCGATGACAAAGAGACTTGATTCTTTTGCCATTGATTATCAGTATTATATGCCAATGAAGTCGCTCCTCCTGCTACCAGTAGTTGTGATTGTTGTTGATACTGCTGTTGGAAACGGGGAAACGGACCGCCGTCAACGCCGAGAATGCCATTTCCAGCATCTCCCCAAGGATGATTGTTGACCGGGAATATTTTCGCCTGGTAGCCACCACTATCGGTGGTGGTAGCCACATCGCGAAGGAGAAAAACCCCTCGATTGGACGTTACCGGTGTGGTGGAGAAGTCGACGTAACGCGAGGGACTAGTGGTCCTCCTCGTCGTCGATCTGTTGTTGGACAGGGCAGCAGGAGCAGGCGCGGGGATGGCGATTGATCCATCGTAAGTCGTCACGGCTGCTGTTGTCGAAACGGGCTTTTGGCCAAATGGTGGACAGCCTTTGCGGCTCTAACCACTCCAATGGTAAAGCTTCTTCATCTCATTTCATATCCTTTTTTCTTTGAGAGAGTAAAAGACGGTCCCGCCATTTTTCTCCGTTGGAAATGGCGGGACTACTTCTTGGACAGAAGTGAGATGTGACAATTTGATGAGACAAACATGCTGAAATCGGAGTCGGATTCACTCTGTCACACCCTGCTTGAAGTATCGACATTGCCGTAGGGTAACTGAAAAGAGAAAACTACAAATTATAGATAGGAACCAGTACTAATTTTGTGATGAACGAGAAAATACCAAAGAACGATTTCAAACACATCTCAAAAATCAATGAGAGAGTCACACACAAAAAATCGAAATTCGACCAATCAATGCAGCAGCCTAATATGTACTAGCGCGCCCAATCGACACCCGCACGAAAAACGAGGAGCAACAAAAATCTCAATTTTTCCCCCTCGTCTCTCTCGGAAGTTGAATTGCCACGCAGCTATCGACGCGACGAGGACGAGGAAGCGCCAAGGAAGAAAGGAACCAGAATTATATCGTCTCTACTACCATTTTCATTTATTTATTCTATCCATTCATCGGCTCCGCGAGAAGTTGAAGCCTCGTTCCTCTCCGCCGCCTTCTCCTTGCGAATTTGAATTGACAGCGCGGGAACAATTCCTACGACGTCCTACGTGAATCTTCGTACGACGCTCCTTGCGCCTTCCCCCAACGCTCATCCGTCCGAACCAAAAATAATATAGAGATACTTCCCCGGCTCTTCCAAGGAGAGGAGAGGCGCCGAGAAATCCGACGACCCATCATGTCCATGGTAAAGACGATGTCTCTTCCGTGTTCAGCATCCTTACTCGACGCAGTCGCGGTCGCCGCGGCCGCGGCCCAGCAGCCGTCGTCGAACATCGAGCGACGCCCGCCGCCGACCGCCGCCGGCGACTCATCCTCCTCCTCCGAGGAAATGGACGCCGCGACCGCCACTACCACCGCTGTCGCCGCGGGAACCACCTACACGACGCCGAAGCGATTCGGTGGACTCGCGGCCGTCACGCCCGGGACGCTCGGGGGGACCCCCCCCGACGACGAGGAGGAGGACGACGGACAGGGTAAGGAGGAGGGAGAGGACGGTGGGGGAGCAGTGGTGGGGGGGGACGAGACCGACGGCGCCGGACGAGGATCGACCGTCGTCTCGGCGTCGAGCGGCGCGGACGACTCGTCCTCCACGGAGGGGGGGGGGGGCGAGATGATCGCGGCCGCGACTTCGTCGTCGTCGTCGCCCTCCTCCGCCTCCCACCCCGTCGCCCCCGCGCCGGTCCCACCATCATCGTCGAGTGGGAAGACGCCCCCTCCGGCGGCGGCGGTCGTGAGGAGGCCATCCGTCCGGCTTGGGCCGAGGGTGACACCACGACCGGACTCGGCGCGGAAGAATAATAATAATAATAGCCCCCCGAAGGCCTCCGCGTTGGTGGGAGTCGTCGGGGATGATTACCCCCACACCCAAATGGACTCCTCGGTCTCCTCCGCCCTGTCGGATTCTCCCGTCAAACCGAGGAACTTGGACGGGATACTGAAGCGGGGGGAGGGGGAGGGCGATCGTCAGCAGCAGCAGCAGATGCATCATCGTCATCATCCTCAGGAGCATCCGCGGGAGCAGCAACCGAGGGACGAAGCCACGTTGTCATCGGCCGCAGTCGGCGGATCCTCCGACTACCCGTCCACCCCGGCCCCGTATCATGATCGTATCCCCCCGCCGTCGTCGTTCCTCGCTGCCAAGATCAGTCCTCTCCGGTCCTCAGCGCGTCGCCACGAGAAGGGCAAGACAGCGACTGGTGCGGCCTCGTCGGCGATGTTCATCAGGGAGAAGACCCCGCCTCCTCCTCCGCCCTCGAGCGACATGGACGTGGTGAGTTATTCATCAAATTCATGCGCCCCCAATTTTTTTCGTCATGACGAAGTGTCATGCGTGTCGAGAAAATATGCGCATCCTCTTCGCCTTCTCACCCCCCCACTACTCACGCCCCCCTGAAATTTTCGATTCACAGCACCAGTCCACCAAGCATTCCTCGGGAGTGTGGCTCACCCCCCGAACGCCAAAGCCTCCTCCCACGGAATTTTGTGTTGGTGTATGCGCGAGCGCGGCGAGGGCCTCCTCCTTGACGATGGACGCCGCGCACATGCAGACACCATCGGGGATGACCCCCACGAATTTTGCGAGCGACTTCGGCAGGGATCACCAGAGGGAAGGGAGCCTCGACGTGAGCAACGGTGCGTTTTGTCAATTGATGGATTTTACTTTCCGAGATGTCGACCTTCCCCAGCTTACCCGTGAATTTCCGCAAATTTATCACCCTCCTCGTGTGCGCAGTTTTCGCTTGGCTCCATTCCCCCACAGGACAGGGACTATTCACCCCCTCCGGTGGTCTCAACTCCCTGTCCGTCACGAACACTCCCCGGGGAATGTACGGCTTTTCCGCCCCCGAGAATACCGGTGGCGGTCACTCTAAGCTGGCCCCCACCACGCCGCGTCATCAAAACCAGGTGTACTTCGCCAGCGTCGAGCTCGAGGCGGGGGGGGACGTCGGCGTGAACACGCCCAAGATCCCCGATGGTCAAAGGAGCATGATCTGCATCTCGCCGCTCGCCTCGAGGAGGTCCGGGAAGAAGGTGGGTCACGGCGGCGTTGGCGGTGGAGCGGAGGGGGCACCGGATACCCCCATGAGCATCAACTTCAGTGAGGTGTTCGCCTCGCCCCGTCTTCCTACCCCGCGTCTACGTCAGACCCCGGCGCCCTTCGAGTCGAGAGCGGAGGATGGCGCTCTATCTTCGTCTGATGGTCGTCAATCGAGCCCCGTCGCGAGCGCGTTGCACTCGGCCGAAAGGGACATCAACCTGGATGACGACTTGAACGCCCTGCTCCAGCTAGCAGAGTCGGCAACTCCCGGCGGACGGCCCAGCATGGCATTCATGTCCCCCCTGCTCACCAACAGTCTGAGAAGAGCGTCGGACGCCTCTAGGAATGGCGATCCGCCGAGCTTGCTTCAATTGCCGATCATCAGGGGATCCTCTGTGATGAAAAGCTCTACTCCCCAACTCTCTATTCGGTCCATGTCGTCTGGTTCCAGCTCCTCCATCAAGTCGTCCCTGAATAAGCCTAATAAGAGGAAGTTGCCGGATGGGGAATATCATGACCAGCAGCAGCCACCAGTGGGCTACACCCATCCCAGCATGATGCAATATCGACATCCCCTCCCAGGCAATCCTGACTCCGCCGCGACTAATGCACATCACGGATACTATCACCACCCCAGCTACGACTCCCATCACGGATACACGTACCCCGCCGGCCTCCCTGCCCCACAGCAGCATTACGCGTACCCCGATCAGCTGGCTCCTGCCTCTACCTCTGGTATTCCGAACGCCTCGCCGTCGCCAGTCAAGTCTTCGAAGAAGAGCGGCTTGTCGTCGGGACAGGGCAAGTCCAAGTCGAGGCCCAAGGCGGCGACAAAAGCGAAGGCTCCTTCCCCCGTCTCAAGCAGCGCGGGCGGGGGCGCGCCAAAACGTGTACGAAAATCCTCCCCAAAGAGCGAGTCCACTGCCGATGGCAGCGGTGTTGCCCTGAAGAAATCATCAAAGAACGCCGCTTCTGACCCCGCTGACAAGGAGCGAATCACAATGGCGATCATGGCCGTCAATTCAGTGTACGGAGACGGGAGCGAGAAAGAGAGAAAGCTGAAGGAGGCCACATTGCGGGGGGTCACCCAGAGGCCGTCCAAGAAATGGGTGAGTACTTTAGTGTGATACGCGAGATTCTGTGCTCTGATCGAAATTCTTTCGAATGCGAAACTCAAACCCATTTGCTCCCTCTGTCATCACAGCAAGCACAGCTGTATTACGCCGGAAAGTCGCGCTACATTGGCGTCTTTGACTCGAAAGAGAAAGCTTCTTTGGCCTATGAGATTGCACGAGAAGTGCTCAAGACAGAAAAAGATGAGCATGGACCCTCCAACGCGGAGGAAACGGAGAGGAACGTCAACCTGGCGCGAAAGGCTGCGTTCGCAGGAATCAACGAGCATGTTAGCACGTAGTTGCGCTAATCTGATATGGCTATTCTACTCTATGGAAATGGCGGGGGCTTGGTCGCGCTCAAGAGGTTGGTGAGGTCGTGGCGATTGATTTCAGAACATGAAGGGGGAATGGGGGTTTATGAGCATATTTTCTCATGTGTGTGCATATGATGATACAGTTTAGAAACAAGCACATACTTTATAACTGTGGCAATGCCAATTCATATTAAACAGAATTTCCAACTAGAAATATTTCATGGTCCTGCCTCTCCTGTATCAATGAGATCAATGCCTATGATTTTTCTCCTTCTACAGCCTGTTACTGAGACATCTTCCTCCTTCCAAGATTAGCCGCCAGACTTGTGGACAGGTGGCATACAGATAAAGGGGGTGAGAGTTGGGTATGTTTCAGGTGAGATAATATTATGGTGATAGGTGGGAGAATCACGAGATAGAGGCCCAATTATTCACAACATGAAAATTTCCCTAAGTACCAGTGCCGGGTGCAAATGTAAATGCAGTGTTTAACTCTTAAACCTACTCCACCATACTAGACTAGGTTCTTTCAATCATACTATCATAAAGGACATCCTCAGTTCCAAGTAGCATGTGAGATAAATGATAAAAGGGTCGACTGCCGAAATACCACTACTTTTAGGATTTCAATATTCAGGTGCCACTGCCGATATTTCACCTC
>JALLBA010000567.1:0-16273 GCA_036939675.1 Cyclostephanos invisitatus
GAATATCAACTTCAACATAGTCAGTAAAATTTTGACAATAAGGCTTTACCATATAACCATCTAATGTCGCCATTGAGTAATACTTGAAAGCGGGTGCTGCAACCCTGAGATTTGCGGAGAGAGATGAAGTGATGCTTTCAACTCCGGGCTCTTTTTTAGCAGGAGGGGGCTTCTTTTTTGGAGGTGTAGCAGCTGCTAGCTTTAGCTTTGGAGGCATGGTGTTGTCGATGGCCTCGTCCTCTTTGTCGTTGTCGTCGTCGGCTTCTTCTTCTCCTTCGTTTTTGTCGCTGTATTCCTCGTCGTCGCCATCGTCGTCGTCGTCGGCGGCGGCGGCGGCGGCAGACGAGTCAGAGTCAAAGACGGTGTCTGTCAGGGGTTAGTCGTCGTAGAATATCATGCCAGATGAGAAAGAAGAGAAATTAAATAATATTATAAGACTCCCCATTTCTTCTTCGTGCTCGTGCTCCGTCAAGGTCTTGAGCGAGTCGAAGAGTGTTGGCAACCCTTTTATAATTTTGACGGAAGTTCGTCTCCGAACGATTCACCCAGCCGTACTTTGCTCTGATGTAATCGATGGTGGCAGGGGTCACGTCGACGATGTTGATTTTGCCTCTATTCACGAGGTCTAGGAATTTCGCGTCGTCGGATTTATTCCACCTTGCTGTTCGTTCGTTCAACCCAGTTGCTCGTGGCATATTGTGTGGATATGAGATGAAGGTGAATATCTCTCTTGTCGCCGTGTGCATGCCCCTCACTTTCAAGTGAAGGAGCGAGTTCTCACATGAAAAAAGAGAACAAGAATCCTTTCTTGCGTGATGAGCGAGCCTTCCAGTCTTTCTGCTTCTATTCTATTAGAATTCAATTTCTGCTTCTAATCTATTAGAATGCATTTTCTGCTTCTATCCTATTAGAATTCTTTTTCTGCTTCCATTTTATACTTCGGTACAAAGTCCACATGTACCCACGCTGATGCTGCTTCTAATTGAATAGAAGCAGAAAATGCATTCTAATAGAATAGAAGCAGAAAACGAATTCTAATAGAATAGAAGCAGAACATGAATTCTAATAGTTCTGCTTCTATTCAATTAGAAGCAGCTTCTACGTAGGAACATGTGGACTTTGTACCGAAGTATAAAATAGAAGCAGAAAATGAATTCTAATAGTATAGAAGCAGAAAATCCTCTGTTTGGGTTGGCGCTCTTTTCGTATCAAAAAAGAATTGTACCACCATTATATATCTAACCATAGAGAGTAGTATGTGTATCTCTCTTTAGAACGATTTCTGTTAGACCGATTTCCGTTCTATTTACTTTTTTTCAGGCGTCGCTGTCGCTCTTCCCCGATCTTTGTCCGCGCACGTGCACCAACCACTCCTCCCCTCCTCTTTCCGCCAGCTCGTGCACCTCCACCCCCCAGCTTCGAATGGCAGAGACGGAAGGAAAACGGAAGAGGATGACCGACCTGACAGCCACAGATTTTCTCCTGGCGGGGAAGGACATACAAAACAAGGCGGGGCGACCTATTGGGTCGGCGGGAACGGAAGATCGTCACTTCCGAGAGTTTTTTGGGGCAGGCCCGTTTGTTGTTTCGCAATTGTGGAATTTATTGGCCCGTAGCGACCTCATCCCTCCCGAAGGAGAATTGGCGCATCTTCTTTGGACGCTTCACTTTTTGAAAGCCTATCCGAAGCAAGCCACCGTCTGCTCGACGGTTGGAGGGTCAGCTGGCGCAATCGATCCCAAAACGCTACGTAAATATATGTGGCCGTTTATTCGTGCCGTCGCCGATCTTGAGCCCGATGTGGTAAGTAAAAATGATTCTGTTTTAGTTGTCTTTCGAATTTAACTCACCTTATTCCTTCAAGATTGTTTTCGAAAGCAGGAAAGAGAGTGGCAGTCTGAACGACTGCCTCATCAGCATAGATGGCACTGATGTGCGCATCCCTCAGCAGGGACCGGCTATCCCGGGAAACCCATTTTCTTCCTTCAAGTTTAAAGGGAAATGCGGACTCCGGTACGAGATTGGAGTAGATATTCTCGCGGGAAATATCGTATGGGTGAACGGACCGTTCGCTGCTGGTAAGTATCCCGATGTCGAGATTTTTCGCCTTGGCTTGGCGCATTGGTTAGATGAGTTCGAAAAGGTAGAGGCAGACGATGGATACATCGGGGAGGCGCCCCAGAGGGTTAAGTGTCCAGGGTGCACCTCAAATCCGACCGAGAACGAAGCAATGCAAAATCGGGTGCGGAGCAGACACGAGTCGCTCAAACGGGCGGTTTAAAAATTGGGAGATTTTGAAGGTGTTGTACCGTCATGACTTGATGGAACATGGAAATGTTTTTCGGGCCATTGCGGTGATAACGCAGTTAGGTATTAACGCTGGTGAGAAGCTTTTTGAGGTTGACTATAGTGACTAGAATAGTAAATTAATGAATTACATTAAGATAAATTTTAAGGTAGTATCCTGGTAATTGTCTAATGAAAAATAGGCATGAAACATTTATTAGAGTCCGATGCAAGTCAAGGGCTTGCAAGCCCCTTTACTCTCCCTTAATTCACAATGAGGAAGAGTAGAGTTGTTGATTAAAAAGCTTAAAAGTGGGATTCCCTCAACCTCATTAACACAAGTAACAAAATGGATCGTAGGCAGTAAATAGGAACTCATACTCACGTAACGTACGTAACGTAGCAAAAAAAAGAGCACAAAAACTGAAGGCGATAATACCATACACGGAGTGAAACCATGGGCCGCTCCTCCCCGCCGGGCGACCGCTCCTTCGGGATTGTCAACGCCGAGTCGATCGTGGAGGGCATACAAAACTGCCACATGTCCCTCGAGGAATCTCGCGTTCGTCTGCTGCCATGGATGAGACTGTTCGACGATGAGGATGATACCGGCGGGAGCAGTACCAACGACGACGACGGGAGGCGCCATCGACGCGGCGACGACGGGGATGCTCCCTCAGATTACGGCGATCATCGAGCGGTGGAGGAATTCTCATCGTGCATGGATCGAACATTCGCGTCCGTGGACGAGTTGATGTCGAGGTTGGCCGATGGCGGTTTGATACCTCTCGACGGAGTTGGACGCGATAACAACATCGACCATGACCGTAATCGAGACGAGGACAACGTGTATTTGCTCATGGCATCTAATTGCATATCCAAGGGAACGGAATTCATATGTCATCATTGTCTGACGTTGTTGGAGGCGGACTCGTTGGATGGACCCGGACCATTGGACGATCGAGGGATTCCCAATCACGGCGCGGGAGTTAGGATACAGCCGATTATGGCGCATCTGTCGGAACTGGCACTGAGAGTCACTCATATTCACGCGACACTTGTCCCCTGCGATCGCAATCGCGACATGGTCGATGATATAGACACCGTGACATCTCAATCCATTATAGAAGGATACTCGCAATATCAAAGACGATGTCTGCGCGCTCGTTCCAAACTGGCCATCTCTTCGGTCGCGGACCTACGGCGTGCGGCGTCGAGTCAACATTGCTACGTATCCGATCTTTTGGAGGCAGAGCGGATTAGGCAACAGCTCGAGGTTTCATTGGACGATGAGTGCGACGGCACTGACGGTGGAAGAGGTGATGGGATGGATGGTACGGCTGGGGTATCCCGGGGGCAACCGCACGCGCAGGCGATAACTGTCGTTCTTGGGGAAGCCTCGAGCTTAATCCAACCGTTAGCGGCATGGAGAGACGCACTGGATGTACAATCTGAAAATTACGCCGACTCCGTCCTGCTCAGTCGACTATGTCAAGATTCGATCGAATTGCTTGATACGGAAGCTCAAATCCTTGCAGCCACGGTGGGGTCGTGGTTCTCGTCCGATCAACGAGGCATTGCAACATTGGACAACGATAATCATCATAACAACAATGCTACTGAGTCGGATTTGCTATCGATTGAATCATCCCTGGAGGAATTGGCGTGGATATGTCAACTGATATCACGATACTGTCTCTACTCTGAACAAACCGTTAACCGACCGGGGGTGACAGGAGGCGAATCGAGGCTGCAGGACCTGCTCACTGAACAATCGCTTCATTACTCAACGCTCGAAACTAGGCTCGCCACTCTTCAATTCGGCCAAGCCCTGTCGCTCGCATGTCCTCAACATATCGAATTGGGTCGGCCATCGTTGCAAGTTCCGTCGATAGTGGAGGATACTCACTTTATTTGTGTGCGAGCAATCGAACGGGCCGCCGGCACCAGAAGCGAGAGAGCAGTATGGACGGTAGGTCACTGGGTATGTGAGGTATGGGGCGTTGATCATAGCGGAGGAATGACGGGAGGTGGTGATGGTGTCAATGGAGTTTATCGTGCGTTGATGGAGGGAGTTGGGTGTTCTAGTGGACACAATCCAAATGAACCTGCCGCAAACGCCACAGGGCTTCCCTCGCCCAAAGTAGATAATGCATTCGCCGCAGCGTTATTGGAAGCGGTGGATGAAGATGGTTGTCAAGGTGATCAAAATAGCGGTAGCCGTGCCGGAAGTGCGACCAATAGCGCTCCAACGTCGGGAGGCTTATCGTCGTTTTTTACCAGAGATGGCTGCGACCGAGGTTTGCAAAGCATGATCGATTCCGAAATATGCGCATTGAATGGAATCTCGGCCGCATCCAATGCTTGCTCTGCGCTGTCTGGACTGTTTGCCGACTTTGTAGAGGAAGACACTGACGAAGGAGCAACGCGCACAAATACTGGTGGTGCTCCTGCGACTAAGTCATCGTCTATGCTCACCTTTGCGAGGGATGAACTTAATTCCCACTCGCGATCTTATCGCGAATTGTTGCAGCAGCGAGTCCGTGCACTTGTGACTGATCTGTGTGGCGGCGACGACATATTCGATTGTGATGGAAAGCTATGTCTCCAGAATCTCAGATTGTTTATCGAGAAAGAAGTGTACAATTTGGATAGCTCGTCGTTTCGGCATTTGGAAGGAGTGGATCGATTGGAATCTGAAATGATTGATCCCGTGAGACGGTCACAAATATTCGAGGAAATTCGAAATGACAAATGTGACGCGGTTATTGTTTTGCAAATCGCAGAGGCTATAGGATCAAAATCTGCTGAAATCATCCTCGATGTTCTCCTGCAGGGCCAGACGCATTTCAATGAATACGGTGCAATGCTGCTTTCGAAGCAAGTACGAATGCTCCAGAATCTCCTGTGCGGTCTTGTTCTTGAATCGGCCCATCCTGGTAGCACCAATGCGGTCAAGGTTGGCTCGTCTTCTATTAGCACTTTCTCGATATTGAAGCAATTTTCGCGTGTGAACCAAGCCGTATCAATTTTGCAGCTGGAAAAGCCGTCAGATTGGTTGGCATTTGCCTACAAGGTAGGAGATAGTGACGAGACGAATTTGACATCAGATGAAATTCAAAAGGTTATGGGTCTTAGAGTGGATTTTTCAGAGGAGGCCATTGCGAGGGTGTGTATTCAAATAGGATAAACAAATGCTACTACTTTCTATGAGTACATCCTATTCTTTAATCATATCTTTGTGGCGTTTTTCCGCTGACAACATTCGTGGCCCGCTGCCACGTATACCTAAAACATGTCATCCTCTAGGCCTCTCAAGAACTCCCCAACGTCTGCCTGATGCAAAACAACATTCGCCGTAGGTGCCAACTCCTTACACGCATCTGTTGTTTGTGCCGCTACACCGAATCCTAATGGTATATCGGCAAGATTGTAAACAACTACACCTGCATATTGAGGAGTTGCTTCAGTAATCCGTGCAAGTCCCGATTTCATCACATTATTTCCGTATAGAAATGACATTTCAGCCGACTGTTTGAGCCATACTTTGTACTGGTTTACATATTGGTTGGTTGATTGATTGATTGATTGATTAAGACTCGATGATGAGACTAGATTGAACAAACAGAGAGGAATCAAATGGTTGTTCGTCAATCAAATAAGACAGCTCACCTTCGAATATTGCGCCAAATAATCCAAGGCCGTAATATGCAATCGAAACTTTCCACTCTTTGTAAATTTTCCCAGACATGTTCCGCAATGCAGTAAGTTATCTTTGTTGATAGATGTAGACGCTTTCATCACTGATTCAGAAACATAGTATACTCGATCCTGTGGTTGTTGAGTTGGTTATATCACGTGAGAGGTGTGTATGAGTAAGGAGGTCAACTTACATTCTTCATTCACATCCAACATTCACATTTTTTAGCAACAGTACGCCAGTCCCTCACCTTAATCAAACGGAAACAATGCCGCTCGTCACTCCTGTTGATAAGACGCTCCACCGACTTTCCCATATATTCGGCCAGTTTTTGAAAGAGTGTTTTTGTTTCTTCTTCTGATAGCGGTCTCATTTCCTGATCTTCGTCGCGATGTCCAGTATTGCCACAGAAAACATATGAATAATCCCAAATCAAGGGGCAAGCGGTGAACCAGGAGGAGAAGCGAAGTGAGGAGTATTATTTGCTGTATCTGAAAAAGACTTCTGAATTGAAGAATATTACGACGACGCCTTTTTTACATGGTGTTTTTGAATGGCTGTCTCTCGTGGCGGCGGGGTCGCCCTCGTTGGCTTTCCAGGGCGGCGGACGGACGTCGTATAAACTAAAATCATGATGTCATCATGACGTTTACTTCAAGAAGTGCTTCACGTGCGTCAGCACATCGCGAAAAAAATGCGGGTCGATTCGTACATAGCGTCTGCTTCCTCACAACGCAGCAGGGGCTTGCAACAATAACACTCCATATTCGATTCAATTAAGTCCTCCTTGACGCCTTGACCGCCCTAATAAGCTGCCATGTTGGGACTCAGTAAAGCATTAGCCCTCCTCGTGGGAGTCAACTTTCTCCCCCAAGCAGCGGCATTTTCTACATCCATTGCTACCAAGAACCATGGTGCGACTGGCGCGAAGCTCGCGATGGCCGGGGACGACGACGTCGTCGTCGACGTCGCCACCCGCGAAATGCGCATCATGGCCCCCCTCGCGGCGGTCATCGCCTCCCTTTCACCCGTAGCCGGTATCGTCTCTCCAGCGAGCGCGGCCCTCCCAGCCGCGAATGCCTTCGAATCGAACCTATCAAGGCACTTCCCCGGTTCCCTCACCAATTCGGCCGTCGCCCTTCGCGTCGTCGCGGCGCTTCGTGAACGGGGTTACACCCGAACGAACACCCTATTCGGATCGTCCCTGTGCTCCGACGAGATCAACGACACCGCCGAGAGCCTCGTGGGAGATTTGCAGAACAAGCTGGGCGTCGAGGGTGTGTTCAACCTCGGCGGACTCGGGGGTCTGCCCTTCGTCGGCATATCCGGCATGGGTGCGTTCACGTCCCACGCCCCCGTCGACGGTAAGATATTCATCGTCTTCGGGCCGCACGTCGGAATTTCTTCCGATGGCACGGTGGGCAAGATTGAGCGCGTGGGTAAGAATAGCGTTAGCACGTCGTGCGGTGCGGGCATTGGCGCATACAAAGCCATAATGGCGACGACTACCCCCAAGGAGGCGCAGGACGCGATCGGGACCAAAGATTTTCAGGAGGAGTACATCATCCAGCAATTGAGCACCCGATTGGATGCGCTAAAGGGACAGGATCCCAACAACGATTCCATCACCTACGTTACCAATAAAATGTACGACCTCGTGTGGGAAATGCTTAGGTCCGAGGTGAACGCTTTTACCACGAAGCCTGACTTCTGGAAGGGCGTGTCGGAGGTGACGCTCCTCGGGGGGATCGTGGTCAACCGTGGTCACGGCAGTACTCCGGGTGTTCCGGGGGGGGAAGACTTTTTTCAGCCGCTCATGCTTAAATCGCTTAACAAGGATGGGGAGGTCGATATTTATGGAGAAGTGTTCAGCGACTTCCCAGCGCTTGCGAGACCCTACAGGGCTACTAAATATGTTTAGAGCGTGCGATAGGACGCTCCTTCATAGCAACCTTAACGTAATTGTTAGCGCAATATAAAAGTAAGAAATGAGCAAATTACAAGATTAATAATCCAGTGAAAATTAGTGCACCGCTAGAGGCAGCTAAACTGTTCTCTCGAATCATGACAAGTACCTACTGGCAGATTTCTCAAGTAGAAATTGTCAGGGATGGAGCATTTGTCGCCATGCTGTTGTTTGATTTCTGTGAGTTCAGGATGAGATGCACCCTGATCAGTGCGTTCTTTTCAAACTCTTGAGGGCCTGCGACGTTTGTTTTGGCTGTCACAGATGGGTCAACTCCTAGCAACGGAAGTGTACTCTCAACCTTAAGGTCAAATCCTTTCCACGCAGCTGGTCTGGTTTGCTTCGTAAAGCCTGCAACCCTCACAAGTGGCACCGGCATCGTTGTTACACTTGTAACTGGGACGTTGAGATAGTATTGAATGTTGCCGTTCATTAAATCTTCCATGCAACTGAGTGCTTTTGTGTTCAACAACTTTTCCGCCACTTCATCCGTAGCATTGACGATCTCAGATGATATTGTCCATGGTCCAAGTTCAATACAGTGTTCGAGACCATAGCCGTGAAATTTGATCGGTTTGTCGTCTTGGTCTCTCGTTTGTCCATTATTAAAAGGAAAGCTGTTCGGATAAAACACAAAGACGCGTCCATCCTTCTGAAGAAATACTGCATAATCTTTTCTACATTGAAGCCATCCCTCTCTCACGTTCTTTGCACTCACGCGATCTAAGAATGATTCGACGCTTTTATCGCTAAACATGCCCAACCCTGCACTGTGAACTGCTTGTCTGAGCACAAACTTCCAATAAAACAAGCCAAAGTTCTTCCATCGAGAAGTTTCAAATGTTATACCCATGGGATAACGCGTAATCTGCTGCATGAATGGGCTCGTGACGGTTTCCTGGACGAGAGCCTTAGCCGCGTCACTTTCCTCCGCAAGTGAGCATAAGTTGTCCAAGCTCCCTTCTCCGTAGATTTCGTCTAATAAAGGGAGCAATCTATTGCGCAGCTTCCCTCGGGTGGACCAATGTGGAGTAGTGTCTTTGAAATAGGGCACTCCAAACTTGTGCGAATAGTCATAAATGTGAGATTTCTCCATAGACAGCAGCGGCCGGAATAAAAACACGCCATCATTTCTACTCCAAACGAGAGAGATAAACATTAAACCAATTAGCTAAGTGAGGAAACAAAATAATGGTATGAATTCTTTCTTACCGAGAAACTGAAGTCATTCCAGATAAGTCCAACGGCCCGCATCCCTTGTGGGCATTGGAAATCACATTTTCTCTTAAGTCTCCACGATGATGCCCCAGCATTATACCAATTCCGTCTTCGTTGGTCCCATTGCTAGCCTCTCCACAGCATTGTCTGTAAAGATCGAATCTAATTTCTCTCGCTATTCGTTCGTAGTCGTCTCGCGCAGTAACTCCCCGTGTTACTTCCCCTATTCTTCGGCACACAAACTTAGCACCGAGCTCCTGGCAATACTTTTCAACATACATCGCCTCAGCTGCGCTCTCGGGGCGATTGGCATAGTCAATATGAATGGCAACGATACGGAGGATAGCATCTCGGGACTTATTAGTTCGACTGGCTAATGTGTCCCGAAGATAAGCCAATGAAGAAGCGATAACCATGCTGTCAACGCCACCGGAAAGAGATACTATGGCCGTCGGGACCTGATTGGATGCTGCGCTAGATGACGTATCGTTGCTCAGAGATGAAGTAGACAATATTTCTTTACTGCGACGAGAAGAAGATGGCTCTTTTGGCTTTTTGAATTGTGCATCATTGATTTGAAGTATGTTCATCTTGCGGAGGAAAGCGCTCATTGTTTTGACAACCACGTGGTCGCAAGCATTCGACATATCTGCCTCGAATGGAGAGCATTCGAGAATTTGTTGTTCGTCCTCGCCTCTCACTGTTTCCTTCCCATCCCCATCGCACGATACTCCTAGCTTGCCCTCGCGGCGAACTTCGTCCTGCAATGCTGCCATTCTTCTGTTCGTAGCTTTTCGGAATCGGCGGATCATCCGTTCCATCTCTTCATGCAATGCCGATGTCGCCTCCACGTCTTCTTGAACAATTCTCAGATCTAAAACAGTTGACGCATGTCGAAGGGGCATAATGGCGAATATTCGCATAGGAAGCGGAATCATGCCCGTGGTGAACTCTGTTTTGTGCTCAAGTTGCATCCTTTTTGCGACATCGTAAGCCAACCTGTCTAGCTGTTTTTGCTGTGGGATGATTGAGTGAGCATGAAATTTTCCATCACCTTCGAGCATTTCTGAATGTCGATGAATGTGACGACTCATTTGATCAAGAGCAATAATAGCGGCCATTTTTCCTTGCCATCCGAATAAATCAGCACTCCCTGTCCATCTCGATAGAGTATTATTTTCGTTGTTAATATCCGCCACCGTGGAGCAGGTGGAGGACAAAAGAGTTATCAACGATGTAAATCTGTCAGCAATATCAGAATCCACACGGTTGAGCAGCTCGGCAGAAGATGATGCAATCATCCAGAGACTCTTTTGTGCTCCATCCGGTGACGTTTGTCCGAACCAGTACATAAGCACATGGTCGATTTGTTGTCGATCTCGTTTAATTGTTTCGACGTCTATCATTCTTAAACCTTCATATCCATCGATGACAAACCTTTCGGGGTCAGGCAACGACCTTTCGACGCTGGCTATAATGGAGCCATTCGCGTTCCAATGGAGCAGTGATGTTGGGTTACCTGTAAAAATTATGCTGGCTGCACCGATCGATCGAAGTAATACCTCCTCTGTAACTTGCAGTATGGCGATTCCCATTCTGCCCATAATCGATTGTTCCCCGCCGACAATCGAGCCTAACCAACGAATCACAGCTGGAGCACCCCGGCCACTGCAGATCGGCACATTGCTGTCATCAATGTCGCCGACTCTGTCATCATTTCCATTCCCTTTGCATTGTGATATTAGTACGATTCGCCTCCAGAATCGAAGAGATAACCAAATCAAAGAGAGGCCACCAGCAGCTCCTCCGACGCCGAAGCTGCGATTGCTAGCATTAGACAGACTTGATGATTGGCGTCGAGGGGGCGCGTAGGGCGACCTCGCGGTCATTTCGTGGTTTGTCGTGGTGTGAAAAAATCTGCGGAATATGGTAGAATCGTACTTTAGCTACTTACAACCATAATAAGTAAGTACGTAGATAGACCTCTAAACTCACTCTCAGCTAGCCATAATAATAATAATATCCTAATAATATCGTACCAAATCTACAAAATGCGGGAAAGCCCTCTGATCGAATTGCTGCTTTCATGATCCTAATGAAATCAATTCCTCCAGAATAGGTGGAAAGGACATGCGTAGGCCTCTTCAGATGGCGAAACGACAGAGGCGTTTCATCTTTTACTCAGCGAAGGACTGCAAGAAATTGGGGACATGGCCATAACTTCACTCTGCACTTCTCTAAGCACCGTTAGTCGTTAAGAAGAAAAAATAGAGCAATCTATGGTGCGGTAACATGCTAGAAGGATATCTATAACACGCGAGAGCAGACATTCGTATTTAAAGCACACTGCGGGTTCGTTGAGAGCAAGCAGCTATCAATCTTCCATATTATTCTCCCCCGCTGTCCTCCCCCTTCTTGCAAGAGCCTTCTCCTTGACCACCCTCCGCGTGGCGATCCTCGCCCGTGCACTGTCCAGTACATTTTGCATGACCTCCTCCCTCATGGCCACCGCCGGCGCCAACAGCTCGGCGTGCTTCTCGATCTCGACGCGCGCCTGCTTCACCTTCGTCGCCTGCGCGTCCTTCATCCTATTGGCATGGAAGCGCGTTTCTCTCCGCTCCTTAATTCCCTGCACGCGCTGCATGGCCATGATGGTCTTGCCCATCAAATTACGATCGTACTTCACCGGACGATTCCGCCTCTTCTCGAATTCGAATGTGGAATCGACCGCGAGTTCCTTCCCCCGCGTCTTGCGGTAGGCCTTCGTCCATGCCACCTTGCGCGGATTGCGCTTCTTGTTGAAATTGCGATGGCATTTCGAACGGCAGAAGCGGAACGTCTTGGAATCGTTACGGACGAACATTATCCCGTGGCCGGGGTAGCACGGGGAAGAGCAGAAGTAACACTTCTCGATGCGCATTGTGGATTATGTCGGCGGAAGGTGAATCCCTCTGAAGTATGATGTCGGAAGTCTGCCTGGCTCAGAACGGTTGCCCAAGATACTCACAGTAGAAAGCCGGAAAGCCTATGGATGCATCGGCTGCCTGCGACTGCTGCTGGGCGTTTTTGGTTGTTATTGGGGGCGGGATGAACTCCGCGCCAAGGCGAAGAAAAAAAAGAAGACTTTTTTTGTGGCTGCGGGAGAAATGAGATATGTGCGTTGGAATCAATACAACGATCCACGGGATGCATGGAGAAGCGTGCTCTCATATCGCGACTTCCGCTGAGGACTGACATGTGAGAGGTGAGAGCTCAATGCTCGTCGATGGAACGCACTCAATCAAACTACGGCATCCTATGCCACCGGCAGTACGCCGATAGGATACGTGAGGCATTGCTTTATTCAGATGCAGGGAGCTGGTTGAGACTCGCCGTGACGTCCACTTCTGATGAGGCTCATTCAATAAAACACGCCACGGTGCCACCATCGCAGAATCAGATCGATCCGATTAGAAAATTTGTAGTCATCCCAACGCCTGATGAAAAAGGATCTCGCAAGGATCGCATTGGATTCACATTAATGGTAATCCATGGAGCCGTAATGTCGCCGGCCGATTTGCCCCCCATGGCGCGGAAACAACTTTCATGGGCGGGCCGCTTAACACATCATTCGGTTGTTTCGAATGAAATGTATCGCGACATTGTTAGCAGATCGGATCCGCGGCAAAATCTTAACTCGATTGTTCGCGAAATATGGCATGAGCTAACTACCAAGTCATCATATGACGCGCGACGTGACTTTCTACGAATAGATGTACAACCCAAAACGTACAATCTGAAGGTATGCGCGGCGTTTACCGATATGATGCATCCCGTATTAATTAATTTGGCGTGTTCGGCCGCTAAGGTATCTCATGTCATCAATATTGTCTTGGATTTGACCCCATCGTCAGACGCACAATCACCGACACCAATGTCAAATATATATTGGGGAATATCCGCCAGTAAAGAACATTTTGAGAATTTGAATCAGAGGCTGAATGAGTATGCTACCGGTGAAATCAAAATGGTAACTGAGAACGATATTGAGTTGCGCGGTGGTGAAGAAGAGGATACTTTTCCACTGGATATCCCTGTGTCACGAGCATATTTTAAGCTTGCACAAGTCTTCGAAGATGAAAATCTGCTTAAAGTGGTAGCAGCTCCGCACAACAGCGATGGCGAGAGTTCGACGATATCGATGAAAACTATGCTATCCCATGGTAATGGTTTAGACATTGGTGCTTCACCGGGTGGGTGGACACAGGTTTTACACAAAACTTTTCACGTACCCACCATCATAGCCCTCGACCCAGCCAGCTTGGCAAAACGCGTGATGAAGCTGCAGGGCGTAAACCACCTCCGCGCGGACATTTCCTCGGAAGAATCATTTAAGGTTCTCGCATATAATGCTCCCTATTCGGTCATAGTTTGCGATGCTAGTGTGAGCAACGCCAATGAATTGCTGGTTACGATAGCTCAGACGTTGGACAGGGTGTCATCCTTGCTAAAAGAGGAATCTAATCATGAGAGAAATGGCAATCATCCAAGCAGGGATGTTGTTGCATGGCCGCTTTGTCTGGTCATAACTCTGAAGTTGCCTTACAAAACAGTTGGCAGCATCGATAGGAATATGGAGAAGGTAAATAATTACATACCTGAATACTTGAGGCGGATTGCTTCACTAGGCCCATCATTATCGGATGATGGTATTGGTATTGTCGTAGAAGTACAATACAAGATTTGTCATTTGTTTGCTAATTCACTGTCAGAACGCACATTGATATCAATATTCAATAAAAAGTAGACATTGTTCAACAATCGCAACAACTAAGTTATTTATGTAACGCTTGCAACTAGGAAGCCCTCGAGTCTGTAAGATGCTCTCACCATTAAAAACCTCATAGCTGGAGCAAAACCAAACCTACTTTAAAAGTTTATCAACAAAGATGTGTCCGTGGATCCAGCCTTTAAATCCAATCTGACTGTGTGAAATCAACACATGAAACTGGCAGGAAAAAACTACACAATCATGAGCAAGTGATTTTGAACAAAAGATTTGCAAACAATCATTATAGAGCATCAGTCAAAAGCATAGCGATGAAAGAATTGCTCAATCCATTTGAATTTTGGGAAGCTCCCCGCATCCCTCAAAAACCAAAGATCAAAACTTGGAGAGCAGCAAACTCAACCAGTCATAGCCTCTTCGTGAAATACAAAACAACTATCACACAAAATGAGACATGTGGGAAGATCAAATGAAATCATGGGATACTGTGACTTGTTACTGTCTCCTCAGCGCTATGATAGTAACCCAAAGCCAAAAATCAGTGAAGGCTCCGGACACACATGAATCGGTCCCCACCACACCTTCTTTAAACACATGCAAGATGTTTGCCATCATTCATATGATGTAGATGGGGAGATGGATCCTTCCTCCGCCTCCGCCAGCATGCTGTTACAACCACACATGTTGGCCCAGATTTGGGGAACCGGATGAAATCTTAATCCTGGTGGGTTGCAGCATCAGCGACAAATGTTACTATTGCTATGTGGTTGACTCCATTCCAACATGGAATTGTCCCCACATCCTCTCAAAACACATGCAAGATATTTGACATCATTTATCTGCTGTGGATCATGGGAAGATTGATCCTCCATCAGGTTGTCACCACTGCTCCTAATGGCCCAGATCTGGAATTTTTGGCAAAAATACAGGGTCACTGATAAATGAAATGCCCCCCCCCCACACACACACCCTCTTCAAACACATCCAAGGTGTTTGACATCATTCATATGCTGTGGATGGGAAGATTGATCCTCCATCATGCTGTTACCACAAATAAATTGGCCCAGATCTACAATATCAACGGAAATCCTTAGGTTGCTGAGTTGCACCCAAGAGTTATAAATTCACTGTGGTTGGGTATTGTCCTTACATCTTCTACAAATACGTAAAAGGTGTATTAATATTGTCAGGTGTTTGGGGTTCTTTGTGCCAAACAAACTTTGGGAGTATTGTACTACCCACCCAGGGGCACCTTTGGCGTCAAAGCTGCTGCGCAATCCTTGCCCCACCAAATGCAACCATCCACCTGTTGCATTGCAGGATCAATGTTATTCTTGTGAATTGTGAGCTGCAAATGTGTTTCAGCACCTTCATAAGCTGTGGATAGGCATACAGGTGCAATCTATTACCCTTATTGTTATCTGTGCACAGACATGGGGGGGGGGGATTACAAAAACTTGGGGTATGGTCAGGCCCTTAGCTGGGAATGCTGGCAACATGCTGGCAACGTGTTGTAATGTTTGCCAATTTTGCCCCAAAATGCATGTCAGGTATGACATTTTAAGTGTCCCGACACTTATTTAAGTACTTTTTTGTGTCGGGGTACATTTCTACATAAGTAGGTACGTACCCCTTTACCCTCGTGTTGTGTTGTCATTTGATTCCCACCTATGATATCTACCATAATAGGGGGTCCACAGGTCAGAGACCAGTTCCCGCCGATATTTTTCTTGGGACAAATAAAATAAGGCCCAAGTTCCACATCACTCACAGCTTTCACTCTCGGGAAGGTAAGTCGCGTTTTACCTCCCCCCCCTCAACATGGCAATACACCCTCCCCCCCACCCTTGCGTGCAGTATCCCTTGCCCTGAAAGGGAATTAGTAGATCTCAATTTTCTAGCACACTGCCTCCCCCAGGGAGTGCTCTAACATCGGCCGATTTTTTTTATTTTGCCCTCCCGGCAGTGCAACATCATGCATACCAACATTACACAAGGGGATGATTTTTTTCCGCTTCCGCTGGACTAATTGCCCTTGCAGGCCTTCAGTCATGAAAAAAGACTGCTTCCGCCTGGAAGAAAACATCGTCTGCACCCTTCTTGTAAGTGTCTGTGCATCAGTTTATTGTTGCTTGACACGCACCAGGTGATATTGCACAAGCATATCACTGGCCGAGGTGGTGCAAAATATTTCATGAGGAACGTCACTCCCTCTGCAGCCCCCCCCCTACAATTTAATCCATCCTCCTCCTCCCCTCCCGCTGCAAAATATATACAACGAGTTAGGTCTTGACATAGGCCATTCTATCTAGTGAGATAATTAGCAAAAATAAGC
>JALLBA010000568.1:0-19738 GCA_036939675.1 Cyclostephanos invisitatus
TCAACATATTGGTCTCTGTGAAGGACAACCATTCTAGATGACCAGGAATTTAAATTTTTGGTAAATTGGACAATGTTTTGACAAATGGAGATGATGGGATTGACAGACAATGCCGAAGTGAGATCGGCAGTGACAGTGTTTTCATCCAGAAGAGTGAAAGTGTATTCATCCATGATTAGGAGGAAAATCAGAGATTTGTGTGGATTCAAAGAATTACATGAACTCGAGTGGGAGTGGCGATGAATGATCCTGTGTGTAATGGTAAACAAAGTGTTGGTGGTATTATCTTAGGTGTCAATGAATGGGGAGGTTGGCGTGACGGGTGGTGGCGGCAGATGAAACCACACATTTGTGTGAGAAGAGTTTTTGCATGCATATGAATGAGGGAACAGCTGGTTGGTGATGACGCGTGTCATTTCAGTTGGGAGAATTACTCCGAGGTACAGTAATGAACTTGATTTTTTAGTTTAGCGATAGGCGGATAGGTATGAGGATGAAGTGTATGAAAGGATTTTAGACACGTAAATTTTCAGAGTGGAAAAGTCTCCCTTGTCCCCAGGTACATATGCAGCTGCAGTACAAAAAAGAGATCTTTCATTGGGAAAGAGAGCTTGTTAAGTAAAACTAATAAACCACACAATTGTGTGGATTCATTCCCATGCCATATAACTAACCCCTTTTGGNAATTACGTACCAAACAGTACCTAATTTACATGTGACACACAAGTTGTATCTTTAACACCTTTTTATTAGGAAAATGCAACTGGGACCATACCATTTTTATTACAACTGCAGAAAGAAGACAGTCTCAGGTTTCCATAGATATAAGGGTTGGGATATCTGTGACAGAGTCCTTGTGGTCTAAAATGCATAGCCGCACTCTGATTTCGGTTTTTGTGTGATTTGTGTTTTCATTTTACACAATTTCGACACCAAAACAAAACTCCGACATTGACAATTCCTACATTAATCCTATGCCAGACGCTGAGCCCCTCCAAAGATAAAACAGAACCACCCGACAACAACCACGGTCTCTGCCTTCGACGACAATAGCCGCCTTCCTGGCGTCCCCGCATTGCCCCCCATTGTAGGTGTTGCTGCTGGGAACGATGAGTCAGCTAGCCCGTGATGTTCCCCCAATCAGAGCTCACCGCTGTGCAACACAATGCCACCGTTGAGCATCACGACGTGATCGCGTGGAGTCACAACAATATCCTCGCTATCATCGTCCAACATCAGTGGTGCCACGACGTCGTCCTCCCCCCGATGTTTGCCCCGCAAACAAACATTGGATGGCCTTGGGTTGTCGCCCGCCAAGCCCCTCTGCGACTTCTCTAAGCAAAAGAGCGACAACGACTCCGCCATGTCAGCTGACGATTCTAATAAATGGGAGGAGGTGGAAGCACGGGTGATGGATGCATTGGGGCTGCAATTGGCCGCTGACACTGCCGCCAACAAAGCCTACTTCGACAACGAGGGGGAGGAGTGTTTGAGAGAGGTGTTGGAGTGGGAGTTTCTGGCGGACGAGGCGATGAAAGAACTGGCGGCGGAAGAACTTGGTGCCGATGAAACTCCCCCCCCACCAGCAGTGACTCCGACCATTGTTGTCGTCATTGAATTTAAAAAGAAAAGCATGCGGGAGTTGAGGGATATTGCCGCGCTCGTAAATGTTGTGCAGGGCGGAGCAAAGCGTGCTCTGTTTGACAGGATCGCGACATTGGGGAGCAGTGTTGAGCGAGTCGAGCAAAACAAGTACAAGATTATCAGGTACATTACCTGTAACGTCCATCTTTGCAGTGACTGTGACATGGAATTCCATGGTTACACAGTAATGCATATTTTAAATTAGTGGAATATCTATGTTATTCTTCTCTACTACTAGATGACATTGTACATATCCATCTAGTATGCCAACTTGTGTCCCTTTGAGTTTGGTTGCATGGAGTTTTGGGGGTTCCCGCCATTTCGGCCAATTTGAGTAAGGTTCGAGAAAGTCCAGTACAACCTACGTACGAAGGTACGTACGCGCGGAACTCTCGATGTCGAAATGCCAAAAAATAAATAAATTACAACGAAATTACGCACCAAAAAATGGTACGTAACTGCACAGTGATAAGGAGATAATATCAGATGTTGAATTTGTCTATTCGATATTCTATATGCTGATTCTAGATGATCCCACAGATCCATCTGAATGATTCACTGGCAAATTATTACTTCTGCCCACCATGCCTCTACGCAAGAAGGATGGCGTCGCTGTGCAGAGATTTACGCTCCCATTCTTTATGTTCTTGTACATCATACTAAGTTTTCCTACCCATATTTTGTTCTTGCGCTGGGGGAGATGGGATGATGTTGTCGGATATGGCACGCAACCGCCACAGCAAAACAGCGAACTGAAAGGAAGCGAGCACATGCAAAAGAAGCAGAAAAAGGCATCGCCAAAGCAAAAGCCAGGGAATTTGCGAAAGGGCGACGAACAGAAATATCGTTTAGTCTGGGCGCACCCAAAAACTATAGCCACGAGCGATATTTTTCACTTTAAAAATTAATTTCGTATCTTTTTACAGTGGAACCCGCAGACCAATCCATACCCATCTTGTAGACCTCGCTCTCAGCATTCCACAGGTATCCTGTTTGCCTCCTAGGTCCATTTTTTGACCGAGAACCATCCCCACGCCACCAGCAACACTTTCCGCACCACCCACCCCCAAAATTTATATCGCCGCCAAAAACGCCCCATCGCATCCACAACAATACCAACAATTCATTCAGGTGGTTATCCATCATTGGGTATCGTCTGGCGGCGGTCTATCCAATGGTCGATCCCCATCGGCCATCTGAATTTGTGCCATCGACGACCCACAACGCTGAGTATGGGGCTTGGGTGGCTGCTATTCGATGGGTCGATGCAACAACCAACCGAACAATGGCTTCTGCGGTGGGGGGGGCTTTGGAGAAGGGATTCGAATGAGTGGAATGTGTGGGGGAAGACGTTTACTCTTCGTTTTGGGGAGTTGAATAGAGCGACGAAAAAAATTAAAATAGAGAGAGCAACGGGGCCATCAATTTGGATGGCTTCCTCTGAATGGGGAAACGCAACAACCAGCCAAAAGTCGGCCACGATGATTGGCTATAGTTCGGGGAGACGGCGCGCAGGGCGACGACCATGGGGGGGAAAGTTGTTGCAGCTTTTTGGCTATCGATGTATTGGGGGCAAAAAAAGAATTAATCGAAATTCATCATGATTTAGGCAACCGCCGATCGACCATAAAACACAACAACCAACCATATCAGAGGCAGAAGCGACTGGCTAGGGATAGAAGTGGAAATGCGACTACCAGGGGATGCAGGGGGGTGTGATATTCGATCGTTCTGGGGGCGGTCAAGTTTGGAGGGTCGAGATAATAATATAAAATAGATGCCTTAATTAAGTGAATTATTTTCGTAGCCCATTTAAGTCTTTGAATAAAATCCTTCGTATGCCACGTTGTACAACCCATCGCTATGAGGTAGCCGGGGGCGGGCGGCTGTTGATACCGTAGCCATGTCACTAGACCGGGCATTCGGCTTTGCCATGGTGGGGGTCTTTTTTTTAGGATTGGCATTGTTATGGGTCCTATTCCTACGCAGGAAGTGTACGAGAGGCAGTAATGTGAACAGAATTTTTTCCTGACTCTCATGTGGCATCGTAGTTGGTATTTTTACATGGGAATTAGTATGTAATACTTTTCGGAACAAAAATTTTGGGATGCAAAAAGTGACGCCGCCAGCACCATCATATTGCGCTGCGAGTGATAGTGATACAAAATTAATAATTAACTTAGGAATTCTCATACTTTTTCAAAGTATGAATTGTATCAAAAAAGTATCGCCGCTAGCATAGCCCGATGATGCTGCCAGCAACTGTTTCTGCGCCCAGACTAAACGATAATTCCAGCCTTGGGCGGGCGTGGTGAAATTTATCAGTGGACCCAATAAGTAAATTGAGGTCAAACGGCCCCCGAGAAGAGATTCGTGACGTCAGAGACAAAAATCACCATCAATATTTTTTTTTCTTGTGTGTGTGGTGTTATCGTGTGTCATCATAAAAGTATTTCCACGCAACAAAAACCCAGGGTCGAACGGGTTCATTGGTAGTAGAACTACGGCACGGGACCCCTATCGACAGCGCAACGACCCCTGAATTGGGCCAAGGACTTGGCATATCGATAATATAGGGAAATAAAAAGGGAGATGGCAGCCCGCCACCCAATCGGTCGTGGCATCCTCGTGCTACTCCTAGCGTCGTGGTGGGATGGGAATATAAAATCGTCAACGACGCACGCCCTCTCGTCACCTCCGCGACGACGACGGGCAGGCGGCGGTGGATGCGATTTCTCTCGTACGACGACCCCTCGATCCTCGTCGTCGTCGTGGTCGTATTCGTCGTGCTACCGCCCGCTTATGGCGCACGCCCCGACGAGGGAGAGGATTGCCGATAGAAATCCACCGAACGATGATGACGTGATGAGAAACGACGACGAGGTCTCGAGTGGAGATTCGGGCGTCGATATCGTCGAATCATCGATCGACGATGCCAGGGCGGGATTATTGGACCTGCTGCCGCGCATGACGGGTACCGCGATCGAGTATCGCAGGCTCGAATCGCACATCAACCTCCTCGAGGATATGTACGAGCCGGTGCGTACCCTGGATTTCCTGAATTTTGCAATGGCGGGGGAGTGGCAACTCCTATTCACGACGAGTTTGCTCGGTAGGCCCATCGCAGGCGAGGGCGAGGGCGACAGGAGGTTGCGTCTGCGCGGCGATTTGATACAGAGAATAGAACCGGACGGATTCGATGGCAAGTTGAGTAACGTGGCATCGTGGGAGTATGCCGAATCGGACGACGACGTTTACGACGCGTATGGCGATTTCAACGTCATTTGCAAATACAGAATAAGTCGAGGATCTAGGATGGACATCATGTCGAACGATCTCGAATTGAGACCGTCACGGGGGTCGAGAATACCCGTGGACGTGTCGAGGATGGTGGGTCACCTCCACGGTGCAATGCCTCGGGAAGTTTTCGATCCGAGCGGACACTCCATGGATATCACGTATTTGGATGCGAATTTGAGGATCGTTAGGTTGACGGGATCGAATCACGAGGGGGTGAGAAATATTTTCATTCGAAGGGGGAGCATGGAAATATGTCCCCCCACGTTCAATGAGCCGTAATGCGAGACCGTCATGAGGGATTGTGTTTCACCGGTGTGTGTTGTTCATACTGTGGGATTTCATACATCTTTTATTTTCTCATGCCATTTGTTGTTGACACAATGAGAAATACTCGGGGGAGAAAAAGGTGTGTAACATTATATGATTTAGTTAGCACACGTGCATTTATGCTCAGGGATGTAGGGATGTGTGGAATAAAAGTTGATAAATTAGAGAATCTGAGTAACCTTATGGTTGATTTTTCAGACTTGGACAATAATTAGGCACCTTTGCATGTGGGGTCTTCCGGGCATCGTGACCATGCACCTTGATAACGCTATATTAATACAATTTACTAGTGGTCATGTTACTAAGAGCCAGCAAAGGACGAAGACATCACGGCAACATCCTCTCGTCGCCCCTGCCGCTGTGCGCGGTGGCGATGCTCACGAATTTATCTCCCATGCACGACAGGATGTCCGCCCACAAATCGGATGGATTGTCATCCTTCAACACCGGCGCCCCGGCGTACCTGAGGATTAAGTCGGCCGAGGCCGCCGCGACGTACCACACACCCTTCTCGATCTCGCGCGTGAGCTGTCCGGGCACCCAAGCGGCGTGGCCCTTGACGAAGAGCACCTCCGTCGGACGGAGGTTGTTCAAGCGTACCTCCTTTACAAGCTGACTCGAGCCACCGACGAAGACGCCGGGGCAAACCTTCTTCGATCCCATGACCTCGCCGAATCCGTGCAGGGTGGAGAATTGATCTTGCATCACCGGTCCTCCGTAGGCCACGGGGGCCTTGCCAAAGGCCATCTTCAACGATAGATCGATGTTGGAATCGCCGTCGCTGGCTATGTTGATCAGATTTCCTGGGAAAGGTCTGCGCCGAACAGTGGGATGACGAATATGAGACCGAAGGATGTGAGTTTGGGGTGGGCCGGAAGATAGACGAAACGAAGCTCAGAACGGTCCAGAGCAAGACATAATTCTAGAGGAGGAGAATATATAACACACACCTGTTAATGACCATGCCGGTAGATCCAGCGGCTTCATTATGATCGATGATAAGCACCACCGTCTGATGGAACACGCCGCCCAACTTTTCGTTCGCGACTAGGATGCATCCCGGTTCGACGTGATACAGGGGATGGGCCCACCGATGCTTGTCGAGTCTAACGTTCGGCTCGTCGTGGATGAGTTGACACTCCTCCTCGTCCATGAAAGGGTCGGAACATGGGGAATTCGACGCAGACGACGACATTCCTATTTTGGAAAATTCGGTCGCACCGCCGACGGCGGAGCCGTCGAAGATGTCGGCGGGGGTATGATTCTCCTTACCCCTAGTCTTCCTCGACCTCGTTGCCGTGGCGGCATCGGACGACGACGACGATTCGCCTCCCTTGTTGGAGAACATGGATGTTAGGGCGCCGAATATCCCCCCTCCCCCCATAGAAGACGACGACGATGAGCCCTCCCTGGTCTCGGACGCACGCTGCCGCTGCTGCTGTGACTGCTTCTTCTTATGATCGCCGGCGGCGGAGGACGACTGTTCCTCCCCCCCCCCGACGGAGGCGCGCTCCCGCGCAACGAGGCGGGCGCGGAATTCGCGCCAATCGTCGCCCATCATGTCCTCCCAATTCTTCTCCATGCGAGCTCGATCATTATCCCTCGAGGAAAACAGGCGGATCCGTATTCGCGTCGACGACAACGACGACGATGGAGATGCTAGATGTCCGTCGGACGGGTGAAAGGTCGAGGAGGGCGCATCCCGCCAACCGGGGGCGGTCGTCGCGGGGGCGAATGCGGCGGATCTTCTACCACCCGAGAGGAGGAGAAGGAGGAGGGCGGAGACATGTCGCGTGACGATGTAGGGGGCCATGATGCCAAGTGAACGCGGCGCTCTCGTTGGGGATAATTAATCGATAGGATCAGGATACTTGGCAGATATTTTTATGCGAAGGTGCGTGCCTTCACGCTGCATAATGTGATTCGTTTTGCATCATCTGCAGCTGGCAAGCAAGATGGCGATGGAAAGGTTGTCCGTGTGGGGGAATCAATATTACTACTACCACTTCGACATTCTTGTGACAATGCGAAGTCGGAACACGCGAGGTTTCACAATCCACGCCCAAATTTGGCGGGACGTTTCTGTATAGAAGAAATGACATAGGAATTCAATATGCCAATTTATCTTGAAATCGTTCCGTTGTCCTGGGGCGCGACGCGGCCAGGTCCCTCTTTTAGTCCCTCGCCTCGAGAGCTCCAACCATGGCCGCAGCCGATTGCCCCGAGGAGCAGTCCTCCGATCCTTTGAAGAAATTCGTCAACGAGTCTCCTGAATTCAAGGAATTGGAGAGCATTGGAACTAGTACCGGTCGGATCCTCTATCCACCCAACACAAGGATGAAAGACTTCTCCTGTAACATCGTCTTGCTTCTTTCAAACTTCGTCCCGACTGACGATAAATCCATTTCTCCTAAGTGTTTCTTCACTCTAGGAAAAGAGGGACGTCCGAATCAAAGTTCCATACTAATGCCAATGCGCGTTCTCGGTAAATGCATGCGTCGGTACCAGATTTTCTCCAATGACCACGATGCCATCGTCTCGAACTTAGACACGGTCATTTTAACCAATCGCACTTTCTTCGGCGGGCCAAAAGACTGGTGCTGTGAGAATACTGGCGATAGATGTGCTTCCTACAACGAACTAGCAAAGCTAAGCGACCCGATCATGAAGGATTTTCACGAGAAGTTATGCGAGAAAATCACGCAGGATGGCGGCGACTACCGTGTGGTCTTGTTCGGCAATCATGCATGGAGTGCATGCGCGGATTGGTTCCCTGCCGAGAAAGTCATCAATCGTGAAAGCATCGCACATGGATCTGTCATAAGAAACAATTGGCACAAGGAGAGTGCACAGGATGCTTTTCTCGTCACTGTGGACAGGGCACGGCATTCCTTTCTGGTGCAGAAACAATCCAATTTGTGGATTCTGAAAAGTCAGACTTTCTACACATTGGGTATGACCCGACTAGGAAGAAGGACGAGAACGCGGAGGAGTGCGCGAGGAAGAGCGTGCGAGAGAGGAGGAGGAGCGCTGGAGGAAGAAGGAGGAGGTTAAGTGGCCTTTTTTGAGACGCAGGCCAGACCCAGCCAGGAGGGAGAAAATTTGGCGGGAAGTTCCCGTCATTGGAAAAAATGTCCGACGCCCGCGCGCAGCGCAATACAATGACCCCCACCTTTTTTTCAAATTTCAAGGCGTATCGCAGACGAAAAGCATTATTATATGAATCGAAATCGGAAATGGAGAACAATGACACCTTCCCCGCCGCCGGCACCTGCGCCCGCTTCGTCGCCGGGAGCAAGAAGCTCGTTGGCGACTTTCATGATCAGTTCGTTTCCATGATACACAAGGCATCTCAATCGAGGATGGTACTGCCCCCTCACCCCACTTCCACCACCACCGTCGTGGCAACGAACGACACCGAAGGAGGCTCCACGTCGTTGTCGTCGTCCCGACGGCGCGAGGGGTTACCCCTCGAGACGTCCACGTTCACCATTTGCCTACGCGTTCGTCCCCTCCTCGGTAACGAGCTTACCGCGCGAGGCGAATCGTTCAATTGCGTCATCGTGCCGGGGGGTGCGGGGGCGAGGGTAAATGGAACCGATCGCACCACGAAGGAAGTTATCGTATACACGCCCAAGGTCGGCATTACCGGCAAGCCGAGCGTGACGGATGCGACTTACGAATTCGACCGCGTCTTCGGTCCCGATCGAAATGGCGAACACGTATACGACGCGGTCGTGGACGATGTCGTCAAGAGGGCGATGGGGGGGCAGGTCGGTGTCGTCTTCGCCTTCGGACAGACTGGATCGGGAAAATCCCACACAATGAACGGTCTCATGGATAGGCTCGCGTTGGAGCTATTCGTGGATGATGCCTCGAGCGATGCCACGAGGACTACTCGCAATATGACCTTCTCGTACATGGAGATCCTCGGGCCAAACGTCAGGGATTGCCTGCTCCCGACGACGTCCGAGACCGAGAACGGCGATGCGAGGTCGAAGGTGCAGATTGGCGAGCTCCTCGACGGTCGCGTCGTCGTCAAGAACCTCAGCGTACACCCGACGCGTACCGCGAAGGACCTGACGGCCCTCATCGAAATCGCAAAGTCCCAGCGAGCGACCAGGGCCACCGAGAGGAACGACACGTCGTCCCGCTCGCACGGCGTTGGCATCATACGTTTCGGCCACGTCGGCTTCGAGGCCGGGAAGGGACCGGCCGAGGGTGTATTGTACATCATCGACCTCGCGGGCTCCGAGCGATCCGACGATAGCAAGGGACATGGGAAGAGCCTCATGGACGAGACGAAGGAGATCAACCTATCGATCATGTCCCTCAAGGAATGCATACGGGCCAGGACGCTGGCGAGCGGTCCCGGCGGATCGTCGATACACGTGCCCTACCGTCGCTCGAAACTCACCCTATTGATGAAGGATGTGTTCGACGTTGGGTGCAAGCGCATGTGCTCGACAGTCGTCCTCGCGCACGTTTCGCCCCTCGCCTCCGACGTGAAGCACACGTTGAACACCATGAATTACTGCGCGCCGCTTAGGGTCGCGGTTAACGATACAAAAATCACGGAGAGGGATGATCGGGATCCCGCCAACTGGCACGCCGATCGCATTAGGTCCTGGTGCGAGGTGGCGATGGGGCTCGATGCCGCCGAATTGAACATGCTGCTCCCGCCCGGCACGACCGGCATCGAGCTATGTCAGACATCGGAGGTCGAGATCTACCGCAGGCTGGCCGGCAAGCACGACAAGGCGATGTGCGTGTACCAGGGTCTGTGGACACTAATATGCGACGCGAAGACGAGAAAGAGAAGATCGGACGGCTCCGTAATCACGAAGGAGGAGGAGGATGCCGAGATCGCCATTGCCAGAAGGATTCAGGAGGAGACGGCGAAGCTCTGGGCTGATAGGGAGAAGACGCTGAGATTGGAGTTCTGACCCATCTTTCCGGACCATGCGTCATAAATTACGACAAGAGAGATTGATCGAAGTCAATAAATATCGCATTCCGAAATTTGTAATTCATGAAATGAAAAATCTTGTTCGTTATTAATTTTTGCAACCTCGTCTCTTCCCACGTGTCTCTAAAACGGCTCGAGAACCTCAATCCTCTTCCCCTTCTTGATCTCCCCCCACCCTATCAACCTCCAGTGCTTGTCGACCCTCCTGCTCAGTGCGATCTTCTCCCCCTCCTGCGTGCACACCGGCTGCGTCAGCGATATCTTCGCGAGGTCGGCCTTCGCGCCCTCGACCTTACCCCCCGTGCCCGTGGACCCGATGTTCACCATGAGTATCTCCCCCTTGGTCAGCTTCTGGACCTTGGCCTGCTTCCCGCCGTCGGACGTCTTCACCCCCAGGAGACGACGGAGGAGGTAGTACGATATCTCGATCTCCGCGAATACCTCCGGCAATTTTCCCCGAAGTCCAAGGACCTGTCCCACGAGTCGATCCGCCCTCGTTAACGTCGGATCGATGCGCGTTCCGACCCCGATGAGCCCCCCCGGAACCGCGTACTGCAGATCGTTGCTCTCGGCGTACAGGCTCGATATGCGCGAGAAGATGGGCGAGCAAACGAGCACGGGCGCGCCTCCGTCGGCCGAGCTCTCCTTCTTCGTGACGATGCCCGGACGTACCTCGATCTCGTCCCCCACCCTCAGCACGCCCTGGAGGATGCTACCACCGGCAACGCCGCCCTGGAGGTTGCTAACGTCCTGCCCCGGCTTGTTCACGTCGAAGCTGCGTATGACGATGAGCCTAGGATCGCTGGTAAAGTCCCTCACCGGCACGGGTATCTTGTGAACGAGGTACTCGCACACCAGGTCGACGTTGTACCTCAGGACGGCGCTTATCGGGATTATGGGAGCCGAATCGGCGACGGTCCCGACCACGAACTTGCGTATCTGCTCCTGCTGCGCGAGGGCCGCGTCCGTCTTGACGAGATCGACCTTGTTCTGAAGTATGATGATGTTCTTGAGTCGCATGATCTCGACGGCGGCTAGGTGCTCGGACGTCTGGGGCTGGGGACACGTCTCGTTCCCGGCGACCAATAGGAGGGCGCCGTCCATGACGGCCGCGCCGTTGAGCATGGTCGCCATGAGGATGTCGTGTCCGGGACAATCGACGAACGACACGTGTCGACGCAGGTGGTAGGTAACGTTCGTCTTCTCGTCGACGAAGGTGTCGGCGTGGGACGATCCCCTCGAGGTGTACATGGGGTAGGTCGTTCCGGGTATGACCTCCTTCAACGCCGCGTCGGAAATCTCGTCCCCCACCTTCCCCTCCTCCTCCTCCTCCTCCCCCGTCTCCTCCTCGACGTCCGCGACGGGCGGCAACGGCGCGGCCTTGTATATCTTCGCGTTGGCGTATCCGAGCTTGATGGTGATGTTGCGCTCCAATTCGTTCTTGAATCGCACGGTCTGCACGCCGGATATGGCCTTGACGACCGTGGACTTGCCGTGAGCGACGTGTCCTATGGTACCGACGTTGATGGTCGCCTGGCGGCTGATCTGCGCGCGAGAGGGCGACGCGCGGGACACATTGAGGGTGGGATCGGTCCGTGTGCGTGGTGGCGGTGGGGAGGGAGGGCGGGGGGGGACGAATGGGTTAGAAAAACAGGGATCCGAAGGACGACTGGGGGGGGGGAGGTAGGAGGAAGCTGCGCCCAGCGATTGATAACAAATGAAAACGAACGGCGGGGGAGGAGATGATTGGCCTTTCACGGAATGGGAAGAAACTCACCACCTCCGGAGTAAGGGCCGTCAACCTCGACGGATCGACCGTCTTGGCATCCTGCGTCATCAAATGGGGCTGACCCTTCATGATTTCCGCCATGATACTATACTCCCTGGATATATTGCAACGTTTTCGCAAGGTCGATTGCACTCTGCGGCGGTCGTTTTCGCTATTTTTGCGCTACTCTCTCTTTTGCGATGACTACTATGGAGGACACGCCGATGTATGTAGCAAAGGGGGCGAGGCGAGGACGCGAGGCGATTGATGCGGTCGAGGTGCGGCGCCGTGGGGGGCGGTGGCGGGCGGAGGGGGGAGCAAGGTGATTTTCGCGAGGGGTTGTGCATCGTGGGGTTGATTGCTCGATGAGTCTGGCCGGCGCAGCCCTTCCCACTTTTCGGATGTTCCCGGCAAATTATTGGCGTTCATCCGAAATTGAAACACGAATTCCGCGAGCTCATTCATGCCGCACCAACGCGAGGGCAACGCTGATCGATCGTCCCGCGGTCGGATTACTCGCATCGACCCGATATCTCCGTCGTCGTTAAATGACGACGACGACGACGGTATCGACGAGGCCCGACGTCGACAATGTCGTCGTCGTCATGCCGGTCGCGCCCAACATCGATATGCGATCAAATTCGCATTCGACGGCACGACCTATAAGGGATATCAGAGCCAACCCCACAATAACACGATACAGGATCAGATCGAACATCGGTTGTATGCGCTATTGAGGCGCAAGGTCGGCATAATGTCGTGGGGGAGGACGGATGCCGGCGTACACGCGATGGGGGCGGTGGCTTGTCTCGACCTGTATGATCACGAGGTCGATAAACTTGCGTCGAGGATGAATGCCAAGGTAAGAACAGCGGGGGGGAGGAGGTGGTATAACGAGAAGAAAGAGGAGGAGAAGGACGACGAGGAGGATGGCGGGGATACAACGACGGGAAAAACGACGACGAATGACGACGCGAACGACGACGACGAGGGGGGGGGAGCGGAGGGTGCGAAATGCGAAAATGTCGCGACGACGAAAGGAGCATCCATCCACGCCGCCGCGCGATTCCTGCACAGCGCGCTGCGCGAATTCGCTTGCGATGCCGGCTCCGGCGCGTGCGAACGCGACGTCGGCGATTCGAGGTACGGTACCATCGTCGTGCGAAGGGTAGTGCCGGTTCCGTGTGACTTCGATGCGAGGTATTCCTCGATATGGAAGAGGTACGTGTATTACGTCCGTTCGTGTTACGTTTCCGATCGCGATACGACGCTGCCGATCGGGAGGGATGGAGGAGGAGGGGGGGGAGGACGAGGATGGGGAGGGGGGGAAGGGGGGGGCGTCGGGTCGGCGGCGATGAACGTCGACGTGCCGTTCGCGTGGTCAAGACACTCGTGGCGCGTGAATCGGCATCTCGATATCGATGCCATGATACGTGCCGCATCGATGATTAGCGACGTCGATCATAACTTCGAATGGCTGTCCGTGTATCAGCGGGGCGAGGTCCGGGATACTCATAGGACGGTGAGACTGAGCGTGGAGAGGGTGATGACGACGACGACGACGACGTCGACGACGAGCGTAAATGGAAACGACGACGAACCGTACTTCTTGCGTCGGCACAACGACGGCGGAGGCGACGACGATGACGGCACGACGATGGACGTGTATAAAATCGTATGCACTTGCGATTTCTTCCTATACAAGATGATGAGGAGGATCGTGGGTACGTTGGTCGCGGTGGGGGGGGGAGACGCGAGCTTGGATATGTTGAGAATGTGTTTGGACGAGTACGATAATTATCGTACTCGATGTGTAGATGACGACGACGACGACGATGCAAGGATTAAGGAGAAGAAGGGAAATATGTTCACGGTCCCTCCTAAACTACTGCATACGGCACCGGCCAAGGGCCTGTGCTTGGATCACATTGAATATGACATTCCCATATGAACGTTCGTCGATGTATTGCATGGAATAGATATGGAAAATGATCCCTTCTCCTTGCTAAAATACATCTCAAAATGATCTTGTTGCGTGTAAGTAGGATCTACTACTTGCATAGAGAAATATGACGGTGCCCTCAGAAAAAGACGACAGTGGTCGGGGGTGTGCTGATGCAATGATGAGATTTATAGTAGTCAACATCCTTTTCCCAATACAATAAGCAGGAGCTTATCGCTATGCCCATTCATGATAGAAACCGATCTATTATATGGGACGTGTAATAGAGCGATATTTAAAATGATCACGAAATTGATGCACGCACGTTTAGCAGAGAGCAGTCAAACCAAAATATCACATCACCTTTATACAACGAAAAGTTTAACTCATAATAATATTGGAGCTAGAGAGTGTCGTATCTAGTGTAGGACATGAACGAAATTCCTTGCTCTTCCTCTGTGTGATATTATGATGCTCTTGCTCGTGGTTAGAGTCATTATGGGCCTGTCCAGAGGCATCGATTTTTTGTACCCTCGTACCCCTCCAGGGGTATGATGTTTCTAGCGCCGTACTTTAGTACGCTATTTTTGTACACTTCGAATATCATAGTGTACAAACCTTTGCCTTTCCGATCCTATCGTAGGACTTGTACAATGGGTTGGACCGGAAAGTCATGTAAGTATTTTGGATAACAGAGACCCTACCATGTCATCCCTTTGTTCGACCCCTTGCCATCGTTGGACGCTGACCCCCCCAGCATTGGTAACCGCATCACACCGAATGGATGTGATGTGTGCCGCGGTTTGTTTGGATTTGCCCAATGAGGGGAGCACCGGCATGCTTTCCAACAGGGGGGGAATTGTTACATTTCAAATTTTGCCGGGCCCCAGGCCAAACCCTCCTTCGTTCGACCCCTCGTCGACGTCAGACAATTGCCCCCTGGCATGGGTAGTTGCGCCATACTATATGGATGCAATGGCACGACACTACTTGGTCCGATCTTGCCTTTGACGCGGGTATCGATGTGATTTTTTTGGGGGGGGAATTCTCTCATGGTAACACTATGTTATTGATAAAATGGTGATGTTGTATTTTATGTAATTAGACTAGATGGGGGTGATGTTCGTTGCCTTGGATTAATTGCCGTCGGCCTAGGTTGCTCACTCCTTTTGCCGTTCCTTCAGTCTGGAACCCCCCCAAAAGGAATCCCTAAGAAATCCTTCATATTCCTTCCTTTTGTGAAGGAATCCTTTTTGATATATTCCTTCAATTTGAACCACCCCCAAAAGGAATGCTTTTCAATATTCCAAAGGAATCCTTCCGTTCCTTTTCTTTCCTCTGTTTCCCGCCATAAATGACTAGGTTCCATTTTTTCTACATAGTTTCCTACTTAGGAATTAGTAGAATATAAGAAATAATTAGTATTAGATTTGATATAGTATTAGACTTTGTTTTGTTAAGACTGCGGCAAGTTAACTCATATGAACACCATCATGGCAATGCTGAACGCCGGGTCTAGCAGCATGGATATTGTATTAGTAGCCACCACCCCCCAGTATCCTCTTCTCAATGGGTTGGTCGAGGCCGCCTACGAAGGTTTTTGTTTAATTCCATAAATTGGCTAAGAAAATAATTAATTTATGAAGGCACCTATTTCATTTTATTCTCTCCCCCCTCCCAACTCGATCGCGCCCAAAACGATGGATTTGGCCTTTCCCCCGCACTCCATGACACTCGTACATTCTATCGTATCCCCCTTCAGTCAAGATCACGTGTATTTGGTTGGTTGTTGAGTGAAATCGTCGATTGGCAGCCGCCTAAAGCCATAACGAATTTTGTTGTATTTATTTTTTTGCCCCTTCTCAGCTTTACAGCTATGGTCGCATGTATGCGACCATTTTTTTATGTAAAAAAATAATAATTCTTCCACCAATTTTAGACCCCTCAGCCCATGAAGGGTAACGCCAGCTAGCTGAGCTCTCAGGCTACAATGATATCCATTTTTTCCTTTACAAAGCTTGTTGCTTTGATGAGCTGAATAGAGGGTCCATTTCGGGTCCCAAAGTTGATGCAAACAACTAGTAAAAAAGTACTCCTATCGAATGATAATCCCCTGGTCATTGTCTCCTCTAAATATATTTTATCGCTTAGACCGACTCGAAGTGATTCCAGGCACTCCCACCTTGGAATTGCTCATCCAACTATTGTTTCACATGTGTCGCTGCGCCCAAATGCATCGCTCTCCTGCCTCCGACACCATGAATCTCCTTTTCTGTGGATGTCCCTAGAAGATTTATCCTTTCTTCACCTCGGAAACATATCCCGACAACAGATATGCTCCAATCCCGCCAATCGTGCCTGACGTGCCTGACTACGATGCATGTAACAATGAAAATGAGTGTGCCACCACCAAGGCTAAACATGCCATCCTTGAAACAACCCACGCTGATATCATCACGATGAATGCGGCTCTCGTTGATGTATTTCTCAGTTTCCTTTCCGCCGGTGTCCGCGCATCCTTCCAACAAACCCGACTCCAACAGCCCAACATCATCTTCGTTGAGCTGTATGACTGGTTCGTCGAAAAGTACGGCACCACGACACCTGAGGATCATGACAACAACTGCCAGTGAATGGCAGCAGATTGGCATCCATCCAAGGGTTTCGACGCCCTTACTGTGCGCCTCTTTGCCAGTGGAGCGTACTGGGGTAGCGACTCATCGACATTGGCATCCGCGTCATCAAATGCTGCAGCCTGTACTCCGAAGAGTACAAGCAATGGATTGCCCGCAGCAAAGCCAACACCATCGCAACCCCTTCTTTGGTCGAATCGTTTGACTCCTTCAAGACCTTCTGGAGCGACAAAATCACGCTCGTCAACCAAACGTCCGTCCCGGCCAGTCTAAATGGGTACGGCATGATGGCGACGACCGACGACCTCTCCGTCAGATCGTACGACAAATCTCTCGCAAACTTTGGTGCTGCCTACGCGGCAACCCAGGACTCCGTCAAATTGCAAGCATCCGCGATTGCGATGATGCAAACCCAAATGCAAAACATGCAGCAGTACTGCATGAACTTGCAGCAGTTCCAGCAGGCCCCTGCTTTGCAATTTCAGCAGCAACAACGTGGGTGACTTGGCACTGATCGCCGCGGGGGAGGTTCTCGGGCTCCCGCCCCCGCGGCAGCGATGCCGAAATACACCTACCCCCCCACACCTTTCAAACGATTCGAGAATTGGAACTACTGCCACACCCACGGTGGCGATATTGACGACGGTTATACTGGCGCATCATGCCAAAAGCCTGGACCCGCCCACAACCATAATGCCATGAGGCAGAACACAATGGGCGATCTACCACTGGCCTCCACAAGACCATCCTGCCGTCAGTGTCCGGACGTGCCCCACCTCCTCCTCGTCAGCCCCGCACGCCCACCGGGACACCCGTCGTCCATCAGATGTCACCCACTCAACACATGGCATGACAACAGGCTGGTGGCCCGCCCCTCGTGCGCCTGTCAATGCTCAGCTATCCTACAATTGGCATGTGGCACGTAGCCGGTCCTCCACCTCCAGCGGCACCGCCTGTCATGGCAACCCCGCCTCCCCAACCCGGAGCATACATGATGCCGCCTTACTTCCAGCACCAGCAGCCTCCTCCCTATTGACGGTTAGGGACGGACGATAGCAGTAAAATAAACATCAATGTTAATTTTAAACTACCCCGTCGTTCGTACCCCACCCAAAAATATGCACTCGCCGCCGCAGCCCTCCCCAAAACAATTGATGCCGACGGCGAGACAATCAAATGATGGGCGGTCCTTGACTCCGGCGCCACCAGTCACTTCCTCACAACCGCTGCTCCAGCGTCTGACATCACGCCCACCACGACGACCATCGTTGCGTGACTCCCCAATGACGAACGAGTCCATTCAACACACACATGCACTCTCGATCTCCCGTCTCTTCCACGCAATGCCCGCGTAGCCCACATCATTCCCGGCCTCGCTTCGCATTCACTTCTCTCCGTCGTCACTCTCTGCAATGTGGGATGTATCGTAAACTTCACCAAAATTGGATGCGCCATCTCGTATCATGGCCGCACCATCATCTGCGGCCACAAATGCACACGAACCGGTCTGTGGTTGATTCCTCTATCCGAGGATGCAACGGCTCCACGAGCCAATATCCTCCCACAGACCGATGAACTCTTTGCCAACGTTGCCGCGACCTTGTCTGCCACTGAATACGCCCGCTACGTCCACCAACTCCTCTGCTCCCCTCCTGCAGCTACACTACTTTGGGCACTAAACAAAAGCGACGAGCTAAAAACCATCCCCGGGTTAACACCGACGCTCATTCGCACCCATCTTCCACGCTCTACGGCAACCGATAAGGGCCACATAAGACGCCATCAGGTGAATACTGCCTCCACATGCAACAATCATGCTGGCGTACTTCTTGCCCGAGCAGAGGTCGATCGTATGTTCCCTACACACGAAGCGTGTGCCATGCAGGACATGTTTTGCTTTGCCACGCTCGCCAATGCCAACACTGGAACCATGTACACGGACCTCACCGGTGCCTTCCCCATCCGATCGTTCAAAAATATGCAATACATCTTCGTTGCCTATGTTTATTGAACAGCCAGCTCAGCATCATATTGGACCTGACTCAGAGGTCGGGTCTGTGATACATGTCTAGCATCTGGCCTTATGCCGGGCGCGCCAAAAGTACGTAAATACAGTACAGTTTAAGTTGCTTACGTCAGCATTTTGTAGGTCTGTGATAATGTCTGACTGTTTGGAAGGCATTGATCCACATGAATGTGGGAATGCAAATGGAAAGGAGCATTAATTCCGAAGGAAGCTTGAAAGATGCTTTAGTCATTCATTCTATCTATACTATACAAGATTAAAAGGTGTCGGTGTCGTTGTCGTCGGTGTGTTCCGTAAATATATCAGGTAGATTCGGCATGTAGCCGTTCCGCCATTCCGCCGTTCTGCCAGAATCAATCGTTCAACCAATTCCGCCATGCTGCCATTCCGCCATTCCGCCGTTCTGCCATTCCACGCTATTCCATCCGCCGTTGCCATCCCGCCATCCCGCCATCCCGCCATCCCACCATTCTATTATTCCATTCCGCCATTCCGTCATTCCGCCATTCCGCCAGCCATTCTGCGAGCCATTTTGCCGACATTCCTTTTTCATTTTCCGTCGTTGTCGTCATTCGTAGCAATCGAATTCCCATGTGTGTTTCTACACGTGCAAAAACTAGAAGCTTTCCAGCCGCCCCCACAACACAAACACACAAGATGAGCCACTGTCAGAACAGAACAACTTAAAAAATTAGGTAATTATCTTTCTACCTAGACGTTTTTCACCTTTACTGGAGTCTTTATACGCTGAGGGCCTTAATGCCAAACAGCGTCGCAGTCATGGACCACATGAGAGGAGGCGTCTCCTTTGAGGTGGGTTGCATCTCAGAACAGTTGGCTATTTAAAGTCTGTCCTCCCTGCTGCCAGGGAATTAGCTTAAGATACTTGCCTCCGACCTTAAAATGGTCTATCCATTTCTGCTTCCCTGATTGGGCCTGTTCCCTTGTAGTCTACTCGCTTCCAGCTTCCAGCACGGCTCGGACCACCTCCAGTAGCTTCACCCCCCCTCTCCATGGCAACATCCGCCATGGAACCGAATCGCATCGCCGCGGCTCCCGATAAGCCTAAGTCAGGCAATGCCTCCAACTTCTCTGTCATCCAACTCTTTTCTTAAAGTTTGCGCAAATT
>JALLBA010000569.1:0-16241 GCA_036939675.1 Cyclostephanos invisitatus
CTACTTAAGCAAAGTGTCCCAAAGGGCCAAACTCAAGACTCGGGTTAAACTCGTAACCAATTTGGATACTTGTACGCCTAAAAAAGACACTTGCACGTGATAATGCAACTTTTTCAGGCAGACATTTCGTTAGAGCTCAAACAAGTTCGATGCACTGGTGAAGTGAGTAGACCGAAAGCTATCCCTGTTTGGGCAGATGTAGTCAAAATCAGCTTCGTCTACTCCTGCCCATGCTGCAATAGGAAGAAAAACAGATTCCCAAGACTTGGTGGGAATCATTCTCCCCCTTCCGATGTTCAGGGGTGCATTTTCTCTAATGGATGGATATCTTCCAATTATTTGACCCCCTCTGACGTTCCCGCCCATCATGAAGTAATTCCCTCCCCAAGCATGATCGGTGCCAGCGTTTCCATTTGGCGAGAGAGTACGAGCGAAGTCGGAGGTCTCGATTAAAGTCACACCGTTCCATATATTCTTGGCTTTCAATTCATCAGCAAATGCCTTGATGGAGGCATCAACATCAGCAAACAGTCTTTCTTGGTTTGAAATCAACATATCATGTGTGTCCCCTATTATTGTGAAACAAATAGCTATGAGACCATACTTATCATCAAAACAGAGGGAAAATGGAAGAAGAAACATCTGCTACTTACAGCCACCAGTCTCTACAAAAAACATGTCTGCATCACTGCTTCGCACAGCGCGAGAGTCAATCATCTTGGCTACCATACTCAGTTGTCTTCCTAGACCTGATGTTGGGAATACAACTGTTGTTGTCTTGCCTGATAGAGTGTCAAACAGTAGTTTATTGTTTGCGAGACTCTTCATTAACTTCTCTGAGTACAAATCAGCAAACACGCCTGATTCAGCCTTGGTTTCCCCATTGAGCAAAGCAATTCTAGAGTCCATATCTACGGACGACGGAGCCTGATTGAATGGGGTGACTCCATTGTCACTAATAATCATGGGAGTTGCGGTAGTTCCTGGCTCCCCAAGTAGAGAAACTGAGTTGGCATTAAGTGCATATGCATTGACACTGCGACCCTTCTTTTTTGTTAAAACATCCCTGATTCTACCAAGGATGCCAGTACCGTCTCGTTCTTTGAGGGGATCAATTCTCTGCGCGGCTAATTGCTGGAAATTGTGTGCAAAGAGTTGTGTTTTGGTATCTCTCCAGTAGTTTTCCTTGTCTGTCTCCTTTGTCAGTTCACCAGTATTTGTGAAGAACAGTAAATCCCCGTCATTGAACAATTTTTGCATGGATCCAAGTCTCGGATGGACACCAAATGTTTCACAAGCTTGATTGGTCATATTTCCATTCAAAATGTTCAAACTGTTGCGATCCAGTGCAACCTGCTGGCGGATCTCCAAATATTCATCCCACAGTGTCATGTTGTCAATTTTTTCGTTTGAGCACGTGTGAGGCACCAACATGTTGTACGAATCCTTGATTAAGAGACAGGTGCAGCAAGCAGAAGAATAAAAACAAGTAAGCGATGCCTTTACTGCAAATATTAAGGGTGTTACTTCAGTGCACTCACACATCCTCCCCCAAATAGGACGTAAACAATTGCCTTGTATGGGACACCTGCAGTTTGTGGTAACGAAGGTACTACCCTTTGCGCCCCAGTCTTTAGGACAGTATTAGTGGTATGAAACTCGGGAGTTGTCAAAAACAATTGCTGGGAGGTAAAAATATTAAGATGAGGATCTATAGCGAGCCGTAAGACAGTGAAAGACAAAATAAACATACCTGGGCCATACGAAGAGCAGCTCCTGCTGGATCTGCGATACCTGTTTGGTTCAGTTTGAAAATGTAGGCATCTTTAATTATTCGTTTGTTGACATCATTCAGCCTTCCACTAGTCAGAATTGTGGAGAGCTCACGGACTACATTTTCGGCTTGAACTTCCAGAGTAGTTGTAATTTTATTGTATGGCCTGGAGTAGGAGAGGCGAGCAGCTGCACGAGAGAAATCACCTTCGTTGCAATTTGTATTTTCCGTTCCAAACCCACCGTTGCATCTACTTAATCCATATTTAACTAATGAGAACACACCATTTAGTAGGCCCACTGTTTTGTCAAATTATGAAACAAGAGTACAGCCAGTCAGATTTCGCATGTCTTGGAATAGGCGTGACGAGACTAACAAATCGAACAATAACTTACCAGTTTTAGGCATGTCCGAGAGCATCATTTCGGGAGCCTTGAGTGATGCTTCTCCTGCGCGGCCATCTGGTACGTATTCTGGGAGAAAGAATGAAAATACAGTACGGAAATTGTGAGCCATCTCGCCAATTTTATAGTCCAGGTCAATGAGCTTGACAATAGGCTGGTTTTCGGCTAACTTCAGCTCCATTCCCCTCATGAGCGCCATTAGTCTAAGCAATGGCTCGCGAAGCCCCCCCTTGAAGGGATTAGCATCAAGGACGACAGATCTCGCTTCTGGGTGGAGTAAGACGGCGGCAATCGTCGCGGCTAGATCGCCATATTCACTGAGGTAAAACAAAATAAAAATGATAAAAACTTAGGCTGAGTGATACTGTGACGTGGGATGTGCTAAAAAACCAACAGCGGGAAGACGAAATCTCAGCAGTTAGATGTATGGATCTCTCACCCTTTGCCGATTCCTTCGTAGCTACCAGTTCGAAAGGCCATTGCAACAGATTTAACATAGCTAGGGGTAGGGTTGGACGTTGTAAATCTTTGAATCAATCGAAATGCAATAAAGGGTGCTGTATTGTCATGGTAGAAGTAGTGATCAAGCGCAGCCTGCCAAACGTTGATTTGAGAGAGTGTAGAGAACACATGAGACCGTAGGAAGATACACACATGCATTAAAAATCGATGACGATGATAAAAATCAATGATGATGAGAATAAAACTCACTTCCGTCTCGTAAAGAGCTTCTCTTGCAGTGGCCTAAACAATTAGTTGAGGTAAGACAAATGGGGGGAAGCCACACACGCGGCAGAAATAATGATCAACGTTTAAGTCAAAAGCAGAGATTGAATTGACAAGAGAAAAAAAATTCACGTTAACTCACTTCCGTGTTTAGAACTGACATGAAACTTGGTGGATTGCGGAAGGCGAAAGTGCTTGCTCCTTGAATAGCAACCATGGAGCGACTGTTTTTGAGACGGTGGAGACGACCTTTGTCGTCTGTCACCTCAAATACAGTCTTCGTATCAAAGATCCCAGTGGCACTGGCCAAGTAAGCAGTGACACCATTGGCTGAGATTGGTGTTTGATAAGTGTCAGGAGGAAAGGCATCGATATAGTATGCCCCAACATGCAGCTTTGATAGCACTGCGTCTACACTACTTGGCATTGCCTTGAAGACACGAGATTCAGTAATGGTAGTGCCGCACAGGCAACCGCCTGTATCAAGGGCTTCACAGGCATCGTTTCCGCAGGAGTTGCCGCTGGTAACATCATTGTTGTTCTTTGGATAGTCACCATCACCACCCCAATATACTTTGAAAAAATTCCTGTTGTCAATTCGAATGTGGGGGTGCAAAGATGCGAACGACTCTGGCTCGTAAACCAATGCTACTTGGCCGACTGCATTGATCTTAACCTGAATCTTACAGCCATCTGTGGTCCAGTGATATCCTTTCTTGTGTGTGGAAATACCAGTGATATCATTGAAGTCGCATAGACCCAAACCCATGGCCTGGCAACGTGCGGCTGCAGTAGAGTAAGTGACACGTTCTTGGTCAATAGAGGTAACTTATGGCTCGCTCCGCAGTCAAGTCAAAGGTGCCCTCGCAGCATGCCTAATTGATGATGTAAGATGAAACGTTAGACACTAGCTTATCTGTGGCGATTATTACGAAGTGCATATTACAAACGCGAAAAGTGTGGTTATTGGATACCGACTCACCTCAGAAGCATATGACTGTTCAAATTTCAAGAAAAAGGAGATTAAGGGTATGACGTGTTAGTAAGGCTCAAGAGCAAGAACATGAAGAAAAAAAACATGTACTACTTTGAGCACGTACCAAAAGAGGGTTGGCACATGATGAGTCAGACTGCCTTTGCTTGAAAATTATCTTCTTTGCATTGACGTAGAAAGATTGTTCTACACATGCAGGACGGACATATTCGTAATTAATACCATCGCTTACTTGGACAACGCGCAAAGTGTCAGCTTCACATTCTTTTCCCGTGCAGTTAATGTTCTCCTCTAAAGTCACGGTGTTTTTCCATTGACAGCTGCCACTAGGATCTGCATTGCAAAGCGTCGTCTTGAGGGATGAACTAGCGGCCAGGACGAATCTCTTCAGGGTTGGATCATTGTTGAACTGTGGGTCGTCCTCTATTAACTCGGGCATAGTAGACAGCCCTAGCAGTCTGTAACTAGCTCCTTTCTTAAGGAACATTTTTGAAGGAAGGTCAGAGCAGAGCGGATACAGGTCTCCGATATATCCGCCTGTCATATCCGTCTTAGGAAATTTGTCTCGCCAGCCAGCTTGGATTTTCATCGGGTCTTGGCGATTGCCATACCAAGCATGCTCCTCTATATTTCCTCGACCTTGCTGGTAATCAAACCCAGTCCAGATTCTTGCAAAGGACATGATCTCATCGTTGGTGTAAGCCAAGACAGGCTGACCTTCAACATCAATGACTGGGGTTCCGTCAATATTTAGCTTCACCAAACCAGTAGAAAACAATTGCATTATTTCACGTGCCTAAATGATAATATTGTTGTTAGAGCGCGGTTGTGTACGGAATCGACCAGGTGAGAGATTTGCACAAGCAAACTTGACTCACAAAGTTTTCATCCGCAAATGAAATTATCTGCTGATTCTCCCACATGTATGCTGCACTTTTACTCGTAAGGTAAGACAGGTTCTCTGCCATCATTGGACTGTATGCGATTTCTCGAAGGATGTCACGGTAGCTACCAAACGCATTCCGCACAAAAATGTCATAGTAAGTGGCAAAGGCTTCGGTATGAGTCCCTTCAACTTCGATTGCGCCACGAGCAATAACAAGAATTTGTGCAAATGCCCATGCAACTCGCTGTCTAAGTTGATCCGGAGCAGTCAGACCAATCTGCATCCAAATATACTCTCTCTGACGCCAGAGATCCCAGTCTGTCTCCCTCTCTGTGGCGACTTCAAAAATGTAGCCCTGACTGGGGTCGTTTTCGGTCTCATAGGGCGAGCCACAGGCAACGATCCCCCCTCCATCAACTACAGTGTCTGCTCCAAAATGCTCCGCAACTTCTACTTGCCGAATCTCGTTTGGCAAGTCTACAAATTTCATGGTATCGCCGAATCGACCCACCTTGGAAAATCTAGGGCTGTACATGTCCCAGCGATGAATAGGGTGAGCCCTCAGTGTTGCATTGGGATTGGCAGGCGCCTTTGCAGGATACAGAAGGATCGCACTTCTATTTAAATCCATCCACTTGGTGATAGGATTCGGGTGGTTGTTCATAGCCGCAATCATGTTACCTGGATGGGTGTCCTCCTCAGTCCAATAGGTGAAGTCAAATACAGAAAGGTGGTCTGGGTGAACGCGTCTGAAGCATTTGGTCCTAATGATGATATCTGCTTCCACAAGTTTAGAATCATTCGCACTACAAGACATCCCCATCATTGGAAACGTAATGTCACGAAGACCTGGATTCAAATCAATGGAGGACCTTTGCACCAAAAGATTGACCAGGGTAGAATTAGTCTCAGCGCCCATGGGTGTCTGAGTGCATTGAGCCGCATCCAGGATTTCCCAACGAGATCGTAGATTGGGAACGCAGGGCGATGGTTGGGTCACATTATCGACATCCCTTAGCGGCAGCCCAAAAATAGCGTAAATGTACTGCCCAGTTATGTCGTTCATAGTAAGTATGTTTGCAGCATTCAATTCAATCTGAACTGAGGGCGTACCTGCTGAGCTACACGCCATGCTAGAATCAGAGAGGGAGCAATGCTCTTCGTTGAGGAAGGTGCGTGGGGAGTTGGCGCATTTTGTTTTGAGCGCAGTAAGCGACCGTGTAAGGCCACCCCCATCAACAATGTGGTTCTCAATTGTGTTGTCCTCCAAAACCATTCTAGGATCAAACATGAGCCATGATCCATCGACCAGTTTACCGAAAACCGCTGCATCATTTTCTTCTGTCACATCTTTAATCTGACTGCACATCGGGTCGCTCAGGCCACCAACGACAATAAACTCTCCCCCTTTACTACGGACTTCATCAATCGGGTCGAGGATGCCGAGCATTACATTGGGGAGACTCAAGACAGAATGGGGTTGGACAGAATCAGGGTAAAAATTGACATCGGGATTTGGTAGTGCTTGGCACGATCCGTCTTGCATACGCAAATAAAACGAGCCACCAACCCACTCTTCCGGTCTCATGCACATCACATATTCTTTATTAAACTCCAATACGAATTTGGATCCTGCCGCGAAGGCCAAGGATTTCACTACAGTACGGATGTGACCTTCAGATATAGTGCAGCAGACAGAGAGAATGATTAGGAAGAGGAATTTTAGTGACTCAACGCATCAAGGGTTTTGACCAAGACGAAATGATGCTGAACCGAACTTACCATTCAACTTAATGGTGATGTAGGGGTCGGCTGCGTTTTTTTTCGTTGCTTCGAAACGCTGAGCAGCAAGTACCCCGTTTTCGCCCTCCTTCTTGGAAAAAGCGAATTTCCTCCATCTTGAGCCGGGATCGCATGGATGACTGTTGCGTGCGATACCCACTGGGTTGGTAAGCCTAGGAGTTGCGCGCTTGCGGAAATATTCACGATGGCTGGTAAGATTCATGCTCATTTGATTTAGTATCCACCGTTTTGCTGTGTCTCCAGTAAGAGTGTCAAAGGATGCAAGCTCTCCAGCTGTTGTACCAAACGTGGCAGTCTCGAGCAGTCGGGCAACCTTGTCGGCCTCGCTGACAGTGCGACGAGGATAACTTGTGAGGTAGTACTTCCCAGTATTATTCAAGTGTGGTAGGGATAGTTGAGAGCCTTCGTCAGGGTAGTCGCCAAACTCTTGGCCGTAAAGCAACTTCATTGCAAATTCACCCCCAGCTTTCTCCCATGGTCTCCCATCGTAAGAGAGGGCTACGGGAGCAACGTTTGACAGTTTTCCGTTAGAATCCTGATTTGCTTTAGTGAGAACACACAACGAGCTACTCCGGGCCAACTTGACAGGTCCATCGGGAATTTCAGTGGGAACAGACTCCGCCACTGGGCAAGAAGTGACAATTGAAACCGTCGGCATAGATGTCGGCTGGAAGAAAATTAGATTAGTGAACACCAGTGAGATACTACTGATACATACTCAGCAAAGCAGAAAAAATGCAAATAAGAGATGACAAAACTCACAGGATTAGTCGGTGCGTTCGTTGCTTCGTCGTCCTCCGTTGTAACGGCGGCTGTTGGTGAAAGAGTAGGTGTGGGCGTCTGAACTTTAGAGATTTGCAAGTCATCTACCACAACCTCCCTGTAATTAAATAGTAAACATGATGCCAATACGATTAAGTACTCTTCGCCAGAATCACCCGAAACGCAATCGAATATGATAATGCACACTCACCACTCCTTTCGTATCTCATTAATGAAGACCCAAACATTCATACATGATGACAACGCTTCATTCACCAAAAAGCCATTGCTGAAGTCATTGTACGCGTCTTTCTGCCATCCTTGCACCGTATTCCAGAACCTCCAATAAATAAATCGATTTCCACCAACAGTACATTCTTCGCCATGTATCATAACGGAAGGGCAGTTCAGGCCGCTATACCACTGATCGTTGGTGTTGCACTGCACACCAGCTCCCGTTGTGGCGTTAAGCAAGCGGAACTTGGCTGAGATAGTGTACTCTTGTCCCGGTACAAAGCAACGTTTATCAAGCTGCTGGCGTATTCCGCGCCATGAATGATCACGATCATAAGCGCGGAGTGCAAAGTCTGCTGGGCCTCCCGCTCCTGGGCTGTAAAGTTTCAGTTTCATCCTATCCCTGTCAGTCGGCTGCCAAAATGCAGCACTGCGATTGTTGTACGAGGGGTTTTCAATGAGGGCATTGCACTGAAGAGGGATATGCTTGGTCTGCATATTATCAATAATGACATCGTACGCGGTACTGATACCGTCTAAATAAATCTTGGTGTAGTCAGCTTGAGCTTGATTTGGGCGGAGAGTCCACAATCCGTGAATGTTGTACCTGAATTCGGATTCCCGGATAAAAAGTGTGGATGAATTCGAAGCTGCACAAATGAAAGGATGAACAACATGAAAGAACACATACCATCCATTATCAACATCGGACTCATCGGTAGCAATGATAGCAACGCGATGATACTCGTGGATTCCTGCTTTTTGTGTGTACATCCAAATATCAGAGCATCTAATGAGGCTATCAGACCATGTGAATGGATTGCACGATGATGCTACACCCGGTGCTGCGCTCCTTTCGAAACGAATTTTTCCTACGAATGCCAGCCGTTCGCCAGCTAAAAAAACGGTTGGAAAAGACAGGCAAATGATCACACCAGTGAGATTTGATGAGTAGAGAGCTCGTGACATTGATAAAAATTGGTTTGCTTACCGCTAGGAACACAGTCTGTATTTAATATCTTGAACGGAGAAGCGGAATCTTAGTTTGACGATGAACAACAGTACAATCTATTTTGCTGTCAAAGTACATACCTGAGCAGGACCATGAGATAGATGCGGCCGCGTGGAAGCCTTAAGAGCTTGTCCCATTCCTCCATACCCAGCGACCAGTCCCAAACTGACATCACCTCCCCATGTATCCCAGTATTTTGTGTTAGGTTCTTCGAAGTCGCCATTCAAAAGAAGTCTATCGGGGTTGCATACCATCCTCTTGAAAGATACATTGTCGACGAGAAAATCTTGATTGTCCGGGCTTCGTTCGATTTCAAAGAAGACACGGAGAGAATGAGGGAGACGGAATATACCATGGACAAGATTAAAACCGCTCGAGTTATAGGGACGAGCTAAAACGGCTTTATCATTGTCTTCCCAATTCGTCACTTTGGGGGTGGGACGATGAGAGAGATAAGGATGAGAATGTTGTTAAGAAGATACATGTCAACGTAAAATCATTGTCACGTACAGAATTCCTTATTCGAGATGTTTTGGTAGCTGCGGCCATTAAGAACAACGACGGGAGATAAATTCTGCCAAATATCCCTGTTTGGATTGATCGTTAAGATTGGTGTAGAAGGATCGTTCTTGGCCGTGATCTTCATATAGGCACTAAACTCGTAGAACTTTCCTCTCATGAGATCCATGCAACGACTGTCGATGTCCTGTCCAAGACCAGTCCAATGACCCTCGCGATTTACAGTACCAATGGCATTGGTTCCACCTACACCAAGGCCATTTCTGACAACGAGCTCCCTGGGTTGGCCCAATGTAGAAATCCAAGGTTGCGTTGTCAGAATGTTGCTATCAACCCCACCGTTACGGATGAGATCAACACACTGCTGCTCACTGATTGCTGGCTTCAAAATGGTGATTGAATCGACTTCTGCGAATCCGGTACAATCTGGCGGCTTCTGCCAAGTCTCTTCAACATACTGGGGCCATACTTGAACACCTTGCTCATTAATAAACTCGCCTGTGTATGTGCCTGCCGGGAGCGAAGCAGAAAACCTTCGGCCAGCGTAGGCATCAGAGAAATATGCGTTGTTGATTGTTAGAATCGTTCCTGGAACATCCATTGACGTGCCCGTGATGGTATTTTTGATCTTTCAGAGGATAGCGATGCGGCGCACATGTAGACAGAGTCAGCACAAAGTGCGATTTATGACACCATTTGCCACATTCAAGAAAATGATGGCACTCACCCTCAACTTCCAATTTTCCGTTCCGAATTGCTCAACTTTTAGAGAGAATTTTCGTAGACAAGTATTGGGACAAAATGCGAGGCATTTTCCAATACTCGAACATGCTCCTACTCCGAAGATACCTTTATTATGGTCATAATCCTGAACTATTGATCCCCTCGTACCATTTCTGGAGGGATCAAAACTACCATCCATATCCGTAATCACGATATCTTTCACTCCATATGCAGCTGCCACTTCGCACCCGTCAATGATGACGCCACGGCTGTCTGAAATCTGGACATTTTTGGCGCTCGACATGTAGTCAAATTGTTTGTCTCTCAAATCTGGAGCTATGGCAATAGGCTGTGGTGGAATGAATGCAAAATTGGTTGTGTGAGTGTTCACATGTGGTAGATGATAAAAATTATTGGGTTCGGATCTCACCTCCGTCGACTTGCATAGATACCACTGCATTTCCTTATCGAATCCTGAAATATTGACATTTCTCTGGATCTTTACTCCCGGTCTGAAAAATGTACAAAGGCATCATAATGCCTTCATGACGCCAACCAGAATTAGAACAGAGTTTCAGGGAACGGGCCTTAGTGTGGTCCTTGAAGATCTTAGATCAGCCCACTATGTTGAAGTCCTGTTAAGTAACACGGTCCGATCCGCGTATGACAATACCCCATTGGTTGTCTGATAGTCGACCCCCAAGATATTCAGCTGCGACGTTGTCTGCCAAGCAAAAGGAGCGAATGTGTCAGAAAAACAGGGAAATTTCCTACTCGATAAAAAGTAAAATTGCTGTTCCATTGTTATACAACTTACTCCACGTGTAAATACCCTACTCCCTATTCCTATAAGCGATCGTATTCTCAATTTTGAGGATATTCACAGCATTCCTAAAGGCATAAAATTGCTCAAGTTTTCAAACATGAATCCTTGCCAAAAGTTTGAGTGGGCCTGTTTTTATTGGATCAAAACAGTCAAGTTTCCATTAAATCTTGATTCAACATGAAAGGATTGAATATGATGCATTACTTATTGGTAGATGCCCCAAAGAGCTCACCTTGTTACTGCGAAAGATACCCATGGGCTTTTGCCGATTGCTTCGTCTATTAGGATCTATGCCATTGCAAAAGTAACATTCGTCCTCGCCGTAAAACGCCCAATGAATACGAGTATCGAAGCTGTTGTGTGCATTAAAGAGAGAGAGAGAGAGGCAGCGACATGATACATAACAATACCAAGATGATTAGTCATCCAAACAACAAACCGACACAGTAAATCACTCGAAAGATAAAAAGTGGGACTCACCCGCGTCCGGCACTACCTGCTGCAACATTCCCTATATAGGTATTCTCGGAACTCCGCAGGAAGAAGGTGGCTCTATCATGATCGGAGTGCCCAGCCAACTGTTCGCCCCATGTAATCATTTCATTTGTCTTTGACCCGATGTTGTAAAGAATGGAATTCTGGTTGGCCTCAAGACCAATGTAGTAGCAATGCCTTTACATCGTTAAATTGAACCCGCACGAGTGGTAAAAATGAGTAAATTATGCACAGACACGAGTGTGTAGCCGGCCATAACAAATAGAAAAACTCACCCCGCTGTTTCATGAGCGACATTCGCGGCGATGGTGGCGTTGGAAACACCGTCCATGGAAATGCATCGATGCGCGGAGTTGCGAATGGAATTGCGACTGATAGATGTGCCCGTGACATCGCGCGTGTATAGGAACTAAATTGGCCGCAAGGAAGAAGACACGGATGAGAAGAGATATCAACGACGACAACAAAGATGAGGAAAACAAAAAGAACAACGGCGAGGACAAGTCTAAACACCCACCTGAATTGGGAAACGGTTCTTAAAACCCTGTTGCCCCATATTCGTTAATTCTACACCCTCGATAACTTGGGCCACTTTTGGTGTATGGAGTACCTGTAGATAACCACCCCGACACATGGGTACATTGCAAAGTTGCAATCCACTAGATGTGTAGCACCATGCTCTATCCCGTCCGTCTGGGTTTCGGCAGTAGTTGTGGTCTGTGTCGAAGAATATCAAGGAATGTGTATTGAGACAAGGAAGTGTGGATTATTGGTAAAAATCAAAGTGTCCTCATCAATGACGCCGAGCCTTTCAACAGAAATTCACACTCACCCCCAAGGCCAGCATTTGGGAAATTTGCTGGGGTTCTAGTGTGAGCATTAGGCGTTTGCACCGTCCATTTTTGACACACTAATCCGTTGGCAGATGTGGCAATAGTGCCACGGTAGTCGGCTTGCTTAATCAGGTCGGAGCCGCAAAGATCTGTGCGTATCTCTCCCTCAATCTTGATATTTCGCGTTAATAAGGCAACTTCGACACCCATTCCTGGCGTTTCTCTTTCGGAGAGCACTGCATCTATGCCGACATTAAGCTTGAGGATCGAAGTGCCATCATCCTTGGCTTCGATGGAGTCGATCACGGTGTCTTGGGAGTCTCTCCAGCTCAATGTTGATGACGTGATGTGAATATCAGAATTAGCAGCCCAACGAGAGATATCATCTGTTTTGACCTTGAGTCCTTCAGAGGGCTGATCGGACCATTTTTTTATTCGCGAGAGAGAAAAAAGTTAGCAAGTGAGAAGTTGTAGTACAGTATAAGATTATGCGCGAATGCAATCAGCTCACCCCGCTTGTGTACTTTATACTGATATCATCAAAATCAAGCAAGGCTCGATTATTCGCATCCTCCATATCCGTAGCCGTAATCCATCTAATTTCCGTCAAACTTGCCAGCTCCTGAGATGACGGTGAATAAAAATGAGATACGATGAACAACAACAACTCGACTGACATAGACTACGCCGAAAGTGAGATTCGGGACTGTGCTGCACAACTAGAATTCGCTTACCTCTCCTACCAAAAGGGTAGCCGAACATGACGTCCAATCGTTGGATTGTGATATTTCAGGACATCGCAAAATCGTGTGATGTACCCAATCACCGTTTGGCTTCCTTCCATAAAGATTGAAGTAAAGTTTCATCTTGCCGGGGAAAGAGTACGCCCGCACGCGTATGCTGACGCTGTACACGTGACCCTTCACGAAGCATTGCGAGTTGGGACGGAACTCTAATTGAACATTAGAGGAGCTACGGGCCCTGGTGCGGTAGAACCTGTTAACGATGCTGGTGCCAGAAATAGTCTCCTCGAAAACTTGCGGATTGGTTGTACCCAGATCCGAAAGGAAGGGGTAGTGCGAGAAACCGGCACCGTCGTTGTCTTCGGCCTTGCCATTAACGGCGAGTTCGGCGCAGGCATCGCTTTGGGGCGCGTAGCTTTTGCTCGAGGGCAATTCAAACAGAAAGCGGTCCAAAGATATTGTGGCATTAAGTTGGAAAAAGTCGATCATGAAGAGATTCCCCACAACATTTGTGAGGTCGTCGCCGGTCCAAGTCCAGAGCGTCGACATCCAGAACCACTCGGAGTATCTTCCCATGTTGCCGCGCTGAATGAATTGTTCAGAATACCTATCACCTCCAGCAGTTCTTAGGATCTTGCGGAGAATACGGGGACAGTCTTGCCAACTGCCGGTGGTTTCGCAAACAGTCTTGGTGCCCGGAGCCATGCCGGGGAGGTCGATTTTAAGCCTCATGGTCACAAGGTACGTAGCCCCAGCGATAAGAGGACACTGTTTCGCAATTTCACTGGGTTGTGGGGATACAAGGGGTGCGAATCAATGTTATGAGGCTTTTACACACGTTGAGATCACCGGTAAATAACAAATGAGTAAACCACTTACGTGAAGTCCAACTTAAAGCCCTGTCCGTCTCTTCGTGTAATGGGACCCACCTTGATCGCCCCCCCCTGATCGTGTGTGTCATGCACGATGATCCCCTCGCCACCGCTCCACACTTGAAAAGGCACATCTACGTCGAAATCGTGATCGACTAGCTTGCTTGGACATTGCTCAGGCTCTCCCGTCGCCTTGATCATTTGGGGCGGCACTATGGCCGTGCGCTCCTTGCCCGGTAGGGAGGATAGGGCCGGGTTTGGCCTTGCTCCCTCGGCCGTCTCTGTGAGGGTCGTCCAGGTCTCGGCTTTCCCACCCTCTGCGAGGCTGCCGGTCCATCCCCTTATGTCCAGTTTACCCCCTGCGACAAGAAACGGCTTAACTCCCGCGTTGAAGGTCGAGGCCGCCACACCGGCGTTGCCGGACGCGGGGACGAAGGTGACGTCGGTATCGCCCGTGAGCACGATCCTCATGCTGGTATTGTTCTTCGAGATCGGGTTCGTGTCTGTCATCTCCAGCACGCCCTGCACAAACACGAACTTAGTGAGCAACGTGGACCTGTAGTTGGGGGGCACATATAGCTTGCCCACGATATCGAGGCCTTCTATGGTCGTGGACGTCACGGGGAGGTCGTACGTGTAGCACGTCCCGCAGGGAATGGTTACCTTGGCGGTCCCGGAGAGCAACGACGAGAGCTTGTTGACGGAGCAGTTCGCCGTGGCGATGTTGGCGTTGCACGCGAGGGGATTGAAAAGTCCGATGGGCCATGTATTAATGCCCTGAGTCGCCTGGAGTTTACGATTGATGTCATGTTCTTTGGCTGTGGCCTCCCTGTCGATACGGCCCCCGTCGCCGTGACGACGACGATGCAGATCCTCGACGGGGTGAATGAGCATCCGGGTGTCGTGTTCCCTTTCTCTGAAGATTCCTTCCTTGGCCTTCAATGATGCGACCGCAACTGTATCACCGGTAGCCGGCTCCATGTTCTCCTCTGGCTTCGACTCCGCCACGACCTCCAAATGAGTCGTCTCTAGGAACTCGACGAGCTGCTCGTCGACGACCGTCGGTGGCAACTCGCTTTCGTCGAGTCCCGTTCCCCCAAAAGCGACGCCGTCAAAAGGCTCTTCTTTCAACGTCGTCGTCGCGACGAGTAACGTCGCGTTATCTCCCTCGGACCCTACCGCTACGGGAGGAATCGCGCCCTTGGGATCGATAACGCCCCAGGTCGAGGTCATCTCCACCATCTCGACCGGCTTCCACCCGCCGCCCTCCATGGAGGTATCGCGGATGTCGACACCGAGCTCCTCGAGGGTCGGTACGTCCTCACCCTCCTCCTCAGGCAATGAGGAATGATCGGGCTTATCCCCGCCATTCTCGGTCCCGGAAACGGTTATGACTAAGGAGTCCGGGGGGGCGACGGACGCCTTGGAGCTGTTGGATCCCGATTCGATGGCATCCTTGGGAACGTTGACCAATTCGACGCCTTGGTTCTTGATGACGTTAGCGGGGATGGTGTCCGGCGTGCCGCAGCAGTCGGACGGGCCGACGGCCACCACCTCCTCCACCGCGGCGGCGCTAGCACCGGAGGAGCCATCCTCCTGTCCGCGGCGGCCTTGATGGTGACGACGGCCCAAATTGAAGGCCCCATCGACATGCGCACCTTGGGTGGCGCTGATGCCGACGAGGACGAGCCACGCGGCGGTGCTGAGGATGCTTAACCTCATAACGTGTTCCTATCCTTCTTCCCCGATGGATTCGGCTTGCCTCGCTTCCTCGGGGGATGGTTCGATCGGTCTTGTTTTGTGAAGCGAGTGGGGATAGAGAGAGTGGATGACGACGAGGAGGAGAGAGACAGTTAGAGACATCGGCGGCAGTGGCATTTCGAGGCCAATTGGAAGATGACGGTCGGACTCGGGTGTGAAGTGAAAACCACGGAGACTCAACACCGACGAAAAATCATCTCCACAACGATCCCACGTAACGGAAAGCGCGTGGCAAGCGGGAAGATTGCGGCGTGATACAATGAACTCTACTCACAATGTTTTGTTCAGCTTCAGTCGATCACAGTCCGACACGTTGCAAAGGCTTGTATTGTTTGCTTTGCCCACTTCGTTTGTTTTGGTTTATGGAGAGAGATGAATGAGTGATGGTGGGCGGGTGGGTGGGGGGTAGAACATAATATCGCGTCATGTTTTTTGTGAGAGTGAGTGAATGAAAATGCGAGCGGGGCGGGGCGCAGGTGGCCGTTTTACGGCTTAACGATACACTTCAAGGAACGTCGTAGAACTCTCAATTCGTGAAAAGATGAATCACACTGTCGTATGAGACATCTTCTGACGAACTCACCGTCATCTCAGAGTGACCCGTTTCGGAGAAAATAATTCAAAAGAGTCTTGATTCGGACAAAAATCTCTCGTGAATCATCCGGAGAGTGACACACTGGTCGCGTGGGACTGCAACAAGAAAAGTTTTATTGTACCAGCACTACTAGTGTGAAAACCGGACGGTCAAAACTGAACGTGAGTACGGTACTACTAAACAGGATGGTTGTACAGAAATGCTAATAGCTCCCTGCCCATCCCGTTTCATAAGAAAAGTATGAGTGCAAACATGTTCCTCGGACAGAGGACCATCAGA
>JALLBA010000570.1:0-32647 GCA_036939675.1 Cyclostephanos invisitatus
ATTGGCAAAATATCAGGTATACCACCACCATTGGAGATTCCAGGAGGGCTGGTAACGGTTGGTGTGGTTGACTCGGGCAGACAGGTAGTTTTGCCCAAGAATGTACGGTCCTCGTCTTCTCTATTACAAGAAAAATCGTCATCATCGCATTCTTGTCGTAGGGCAACGATGAGTACGATGATTCTAATGAGAAGGTGGTCGTATTTGTGGACGGTGTTCGGGCGGCCACTGGGGGGGGGCTGACTTCCCAATCATCTAGACAAGATGCATCGTCATCAGGGTACTCATTGTTATCAGCGTCTTCAAGCACGACCTCAGCCATTGGTACAGAAGGACGGGCCATGCGCTCAAGATTTGCAATCGCCCTATCCTTCGATGCACGGGGAGGGGACTCACAAAGAGCAGGATGAGGTGTCGACTTCGTCGGGCGTCCCATTGCCTCAACACGAGCAGTGACGGCTGCGGGATGATTTTTACTTACATTCACAGATCGGCGACGACCACTAGAAGATCCCGAGCGGGGTGGGGCAGTCGATGAGGCGTTCGACATGATGAGGTAAACTTTTGGAGATGGGAATTATATGATATTGGAAAATTATTGGTGCGTTTGTACATTTGGGGTCTGTGTGGCAACAAACCCACCTGATACAATACAAATACACAAAAGACACTGTCTCAAAATAAATGTTCCTTGGTGTTCATTAGTTCATTTGTTTATTTGCGCACTAGCTAAAAAAATCTCAGCCTCAGGGGACTAGCGATTAGGACACGAACGGTGGAGGAAGACAATCCCCTTGGGTCGGCTTTGGCGCCTTCCCGAACTTTTTCCCGCGCGCCTCCACCCCCGGCCCGCCCCCACCCTTTCAGCCATCCCCCCCTTTCGAACCCCCGCCCGAACGCCCCCGCCCCGAACTTCGTGCGAACGCATCAACACAACAAGATCAAAAGGCCGTGTCCCGCGCTGGATCCGCCGCTCCCCTATCGCCCCACGCATCCAATACCCCGCCGCCCCAGCGTCGTGGCGGATTAGGCATGCCCCCCGAAAGGACCAATAGCAACCCGAACAACATCGTAATCAACGGCATATCGTCGTCATCGGTCTCCGGGGGCCCGGGGAATACCGGCACTACCAACCAAGGGGGAGACGCGCCTCGGCAGCGACGAGATTCCCCGAATCATCACCAGCAGCAGGAGCGGGGGGAGAGGGGGACTCGCATGATCGGGCCGGAGCCGCCTCCCCCATCACAACAGCATCAACCGCGACAGCAGCAGAGACATAGGCAGCAGACCCGTGAGCAACAGCAGGATAAGGATCAGTCGTCTCGACGGGAGGATCGGGAAGGTGGTGGATCGGATCGACAATTTCGGGAGGGAACGACGGGTCCCGCGACGACGACGAGAAACATGGCGAATCAACCCCCGCCTCACATCCTCCAATTGTGGAGCGAGGTGGCGGAAAATTTATCCAAGCATCAAACGGGTGAGTTCGAGAACGAGCGAGGGGGGGGGGGAATGTCGTCGTCGAAAAATGGGGGGGGGAATGATGAAACGTGTATTGTTTTCATCCGCCGCCTTCCTCCATCTCACCCGCCCCTTCCCACCCACCCTTCTCCACTCGCCGTGCTCCTTTTTTGTTCGTCGTAATTATTCATATTGTTCGAATCATCGTCCCCCCCCACCAACATATCCTCCCTCCGCCATCTACTCAAACCGTCCACCATTTTTTTCTTCTCGCCCATCCGATTCCAATCCGACGCCAACTCAAAACACGATCACCAAAAAAATAAAATAAAAAAACAATAGTCGTGTGGACCAAGGCGGTGGACTCCCTCGAGTCGGGCCGTCAGCACCTACGCGACCATCCGGCTCCCCCACTACCGAGTACCGCCTCCGTTTACGTCGCCGTTCCGCCCTCCTCCCCCCCTCTCCCCGCGTCGTCGTCTGCCAACGACGAGAGGGTCGGTTCGTCGATCATCGCCGACGTTGGCGGCGGCAACGACGCGAATATCGTCCTGGGGATAACCCCGGCGAATAATCCAGGACGGGAATTCGTCGATCGGTACATGATACAGATAATATCCATATTGCTCGAGCAGCAGCCGGTGAAAATCGGACAATCGGAGAAGGACTGCGTCGAGAAGTCGATACGTTGCGCATTGCAGATCGTGAAGGAAGACCTTGAGTATGTGAATGACGTCGATACGGCCATGAGGGCTCTCGCGACGGAGGATGCCGGGGGGGATACGACGATGACCGCCGCGCGGCGGCAACGGCTGCGTGTCCTTGCATCGGAGCGCAACGGGGGCGTGCTAGGTCCGAGGCCGTGCCCCACCCTCGACGCCATCGGGCACGTCTTTAGCAAGAAGAAGGTATACTACAAGACCCAGAGGCAGTGGAGCAATGCCCCCGTGGGACTACCGGAATTGAGGAATAACATGATATCGGTCTTCCGTCGTACCAGGGGATTCGTCGCCCTCGCGAAGTACCTGGAAGCGAGAGTGGGGGATCCGATCGCATTCCCGAACTTGGAATTGTGCAGGGACATACTCGGGGGGGTGTACGACGGCCTGGGTGGTTTGAACGGTGGCGACAACAAGAACTCGGTCAACAACAACAATAACGCCGGCGGGACGAGGGGGACGACCGTTGAGCCGTCCCCCGCCGACGTACAGGCCCTGTCCAAGCAAAGGGCCATCCTGTCGACGTCGAGGGCCATCGCGTCGGCGATCATGAAGCACATGCTCCTACTGGACGAGATCACACTCAAGAGGATGGACACGAAGGCCATCGAGGGTCTGCGCTCGCAGCTCCACAGGCTGTACAGGGAATTGAGCGACGCTGACGTCGTCGGGCCTACCGGCGTATCCCCCCTCACCGTCGACGCCGATGAGACGTTCGGCAGTCCTAGGGCGCTGCATGAATTCTTCGTCTTCTGGAGGGAGCTTTCGCTCAGGCTCATCACGAGCCAGAGCCTGCCCCTTAAGCTCTTCGGGTGGGACGAGATCGCGTCGCTCATAACCGAATCGGAGCGGATGGCCCCACCTCCTCGGCGGTACCGCGTGTCCGGCGCGGGCACGTCCTTTATCAATGGCATTTACGAATTCGATCTGAGGAGGGTGGGCCCTAACGGATATGTCAAGAGTGGGGTGGAATTGCAGTACCATCGCAGGATACCCCTCGACGGAGGTGTCATCGCCGACGATGTGAACGATGTCGCGGGATCGGCAGAAATCATCGTCGGCGGCGGTGGCAACGGCGTCCCCCCTCGTCAGCAGCCGTCCGTGCCGGCGATCGTACCTGCCGAGACGGATGGAGCCGGCAAAACGATCACGCTCTTTCGGTGCACCATGCGCTCGTCACAAAAGTGGTGGTTCCTCTCCGAGGCAGACGAAGACCAGCCGGGCACCGACAAGGACGTGGACTACTACCAGCACAAGTCAAAGCGCGATGAGGAGGCTCTACCCAGCCACTCAGGGTGGCTGACGTGTCGCGCCGGCGCGGACCCGCCTCCGACGATTGAGGCGTTGGGGAAGATGTTGCCAGAGGGGGAGGAGTACAACACGTTAGAGCACCAGCTGGCAAAGTGGGCAATTGAAAACGGGGTCATAGAGCTAGTGCTTGGGAACGGGATTCATAGGGAGGTGGTGAGCCGGAGCGCAGGGCTCATCAAATTCTTGGCCGGCATGAGCGGTGAGGACGGGGAGGATGATGTAAACGATCCCGCGACCATGAGCGATGGTGAGCGTGGCAACAAAAAGTACTGCCTGAAGGCATCCCACCTTCTGCTGGCGTGGAAGACTTGCACGAACAAAGCAGACGCTGCTGTTTCGGCACAGATTTATCAATTGTTGGTTAGCATCCTGCCCTCGCTGCCCAGCTCGCTCGCCATACCCCTCATCGAGGCCATACGCTTTTCGTTGGATCAAAAGGCTTCCGGGGGAATGGAGAAACAGTCAGATCATTTTTTTGAAGTATCCGAATTCTGCTGTGCAATTGCTCAGAAAATGCTTGCTGACTGCGCACGCGATGGGGGGAATAAAGCCACAGGCGCCAAAAATGCCAGGAATAGGCAGAGGCCATCCCACAATTCCAATGTCGTGGATCCAGTCCGCGAGGCCATCTTGAATCTGCAATGGACCGTTCTCTCGCATAAGGACGCGTTAACCCTCAAATCGTATGAATCGATAAAAGAATTTGTCGCGTGTGAGATATGCGAGAAAGACGCCACTACTGACAAATTGCGGACAAAATTCCTACTGCATACCCGCGACGAAATCTCTAAAAACGTTGTGTGTACTGATCCCAATAGTCAGGGATTGGTGGACGAAACTCACGCTCTACACATGGTCCAGTTGGCAAAGTTCTTGTTAGAGGGGTGCGATAAGGAGGAGATGATTTCAATGGTGACTGGTCACAACCTTTCCATGTTGCTCTTTAGCGATTTGTTAAGCTACATGAAGCGTAGGAGCGGTGGCGCGGTGATCCCAATGAAGAAGGTACGCCCTTGCTTGTGCTCTTTAACAATTATACCAGGTGCACCCCCAACTTTTCCTAATGTGTACGCAACCTCTTGTCACACTCACGATCTCTCTCTTTCCCAGTCTTCGTCTATGTTCAACCCTCCTGATCAATTCAATCACGCCAAATTACTATCGACGCGGTTGCACACTCTCCGTTTCGTTTACGGTCTGAATATTGACCCCGAACCGTTAGCGCTTGATGGCCCCAAGCTTGAGATGTCCTGCGAACAACTTATGCACTTGTGGAATGTATGCTCCGACCCCATTGATAGGGAAGCTTTGATGATGTTTCTAGCAAATGCGTCAAAGCCCGACGGCAATTACAATCCGAATGTTGATGGAAAATTTGGCTCACTTCGGCCTGAGAATTCAATGCACAATATCGAACGCCTCTCCCCGTGTTTCTCTGACAACCTTTTCATTTTTGAAAATCTATTCTGTGCGGATGTTGGTGGTCCAGCATGGGAAGATCTTAACGAGATGGCGTATCAATCATTTCAAAGTTTCGATGCAAAAGAAATGCGTGTTTCGTCGCTTACAACAGATGCACTATGGAGAATATGTCTGAGTGCAGGCAACGATGTGGTGGCGTCGTGGGCCATGAATGATCTATTGGCAGTGTATAAAAACAACAGCTATGGATTACCGGTTGCTGTGTCTGTTACGGAAGGAACTCGAAATGCCATCGAAACGAATGAAGACAATCTATTCTCTCAACGCATATTTAGCTGTCTAGTACAAGTGAAAGAGGGCCTTAGGGCAGGGAATCGATCATCAGAACGGAGTGCAGAACGATGCATTCGCATACTTAGCGCGGCGATCGATCAGTGCAACACTTTGGGAGGAAATGCGGGAGCTTTAGCGGATCGATTGAGTACTATGTTTCACCTGCAGCATCAGAGACAAGCAGATGCATCGCCGCCGTCGGTAGAGGAATACTTGAACCTTGTACCACACGGGATGAGAGGAGCTTTTTCTTGTGATACCGTGTCGATTATTGCCAGGGCTACTTCGCGAGGAGTTGAAACCAGCATTGGATCGTCATCAACGGACATCACAACAGGCGATGAAAGCCCAACCCGATATGCGAGCATGCAATCAGAACGTTTCCTACTAGAAATTCATCCACTCCAAACCCTAGCCTCCATAAAGAGTCAAATTGCCTCTCGTTGCAACCACGATGAGAACATGGTAAAATTGATTAATTTGACGGGACACAAGCGCAATGTCAATAGTAGTAATTTGGAGCCGCGTATAAGTGCATTGCCAGATACGACATTGGCCGCTGATTTGGGCATAATGGAAGGCAGTGAGATTATTGCTTTACTCTCTGACAAGTTTGCTGCGAACAATAATACAATTGGCAACAATGGCAACCCCATTAACACTACGGTTCAATTTGACTTTCCCCACGATTCAATTCGAGAAAAGCGGCGTCATTCTCCCCCAGCATCCCATCCAAATTCGCTTGATTTGAATGGGTTGTTTTCCAGGAATGGACCCGATGGTTCATCCAATTTATTTTTTGATACACTGATTTCGGTACTAGAAACGCTTCCAGCCAAGGCCGAGGCGATTTATAAGTACGGCAATAACACTCACGACTGTATGAGTCAGGTTAGAATTCACAAGAAGGATGTAGATACGCATTCCCTTGCTTGGGACTTATTATTGGCCATGCCGACCAATACTGGAATAATTGCCAAAGTCCACAGGGCTTGCTCAATCACGGCTGTAGCAAAAGTCAATCTATCGGGTAATGAGATGGCAATTGAACCCATCGGCGACACATCTGACTGGGCCTCCCTATTGGACTTTCGACACTTTGAGCTCTCTGTGTATGTCATGCAAATACTCGATTCATTCTTACGCCCAGCACCAGCTATGTTTTCGAGCCTACCGAGAGATTTCGCTGCAGAAATTTCTCAATCCATGTTCGACAGAGCGAAAGTATTCCGTTCACGTTTCATTGAATCGGGGGGCTTTGAGGCAGTTTTGCGACTTTTCATTATGAGCGGCATGAGTGGTGATAAACGCATGGGACAACGGAACAAGATGGGTAATGAGTTTGCGTTGCGCATCATCCAGGAGTGCTTCTTTGGAAACAACAATGAATTATCTAATGAAGGGAGGGATATGATTGATTCATTTGATGAGAAAACAATGAGCAACTTTCTCAACAGTTTGGTCTCTATTACTATTGAAAATTATGGTGTTTCTGATAATGCAATTTTGAGGGTGCTAAAGCTAGCTCGTTTGATGCTGGAGTCAGGTGGTCCGTCAGTGACTACCAGTTTTACTTCTCTGCCTGGTAATGCTGCAGAGACATTTCTAACATCCATATTACTTTGGAAAGGGTCTGGCTCTTTGGCATCCGCAAGCATCAGGTCTGCTGTGAACATTCGAAAATGTACTGAAGAAATGATCTTGGCGATTCCACTCCTCTCGGCGTCAGCTTTACCCTGGCTCGTGAAGTCACTCAAGAGCATTGATCCTTTTACGGACGGTTCTGATGAGTTCTTTTCGGTTCTACTGAAGATGGTCAGTTCAGTGCACCAAATAGAAAATGCTGCACAGCTGCGAGAGTTAGGCACGGCGGTTTGCATTAAGCTAGCATCATGCCCACGTCCAAATAGTGAAACTGCCAACATTGATCATACCACGGGAGTTCTATGTGGTTGTCTGAAGCTTCTTATTGCGCTTATCGAAGTCTATGATGGAGATAATAGTGGTTTTCTCGTGGAGGGATCTCATCATGTCATCCAATCCCTCAACATGAGACCCTGGTCGGATGAATTCTATCCGGAGAACAGCTGGCAGTGTAAGAGTGACAATGACAAGATCAATGACAAGGCACTCGTTGATTTGATGGGGTCTATCTTTGATGGATTCATTTCCTCAGCGCGTTCGTCTGGTTTGCAACCGATTTGCTGTGACAAGGTTTCGCGCCAACTTGCTTTCAATGTCATCAGCGCCGCAGCGCAAGCATGTGGTGGGGGCGCAGGATATTGCATCTTATCCCACAAGATCAATCGTATTGTTGCCAAGGTGGCACCAGCATTACGGCATCGATGGGGCCAAAATGCGTCTGTTGATGACACGAGTAACACATCTCGCAATACCAATTCTATTCGATATTCTGGGCTGAAGAATCAAGGATGCACATGCTACATGAACTCGGTCCTTCAGCAGCTATTTATGATGCCAGCACTACGCAAAAACTTGTGCTCCGCCGAAGTCCCGACTATAGTACGATCTTCTGGTGGTGGAGCTATAGCGAAGGGGGATTCATTAGTGGGAAAGAAATTGTCTGTTCAATGGGAAAATGGGAACAAGTACGATGCCGTGGTCGCTAGTTATAATGAAGCGACAGGTATGCATACCATCAATTACTGCCCGATACACCTTGCTTCAGGAGTGGACAATCAACAACAACGGCAGCAGTTAGGAATTGACATTAGTACTTTACCCCGAGATTTACCCGAGGAATATATTCTAACTGAAGGCCGACCTGGAAAAGAAACCGGTGCATTTGAGATTGTTTCTGGTATTTCCAGGACGACATTAGTCAATGATGGATCTTTACAAGAGAGTGGGAAAACATCCAAGTCACATGAGGCATCATCGCAGATAAAGGAGACACCGGATGAGGCCTCTTCGCGTAAATTACTGGAGGAGGTACAGCGCACATTTGTGAATCTGGACGAAGCTCGGGGTAGGTGTTACGATCCTCGTGCACTTGTCGAGGCCAGTCACTGTCTCAAATTGGAGTTCGACGTGTGGCAGCAAAACGATGCATCAGAATTTGCGATGAAAATGTTAGATAGACTTGAAATATCCCTGAAGAAGTGGTCTCCTTCGCATTTTAAGTTCCTTGCGCATACCTTCGGAATGAAGAAAACAACTCAGAAGATTTGCAGGGAATGTGGGTTGAAGGTGAGATGAATTCCGCTGCTACATTTCTGTTTTGTGTTCCACGAATTATTTCTCATTCGCTCTGGACCCCCTTTTGACCACCATAGACAAACCGGGAAGAAGACATGATGAATATTGACTGTCAAATTCGCAACAAAACAAGTATCCACGAGGCATTATCGGACATGTGTGAAGATGAAATCATGGAGGGCGATAACAAAGTATTGTGTGACAGCTGCAAAGTTAAAACAAATACCGTCCTTAGAACAGCGATATCTGTGCTTCCCGATGTGCTTGTGTTGTCCCTAAAACGATTCGACTTGGATTATACCACCTTTGAAACAGTCAAGCTAAACAGTCGTTGTGAATTCGGAGAAGCACTAAATATGAAAAAGTATACGCTTCAAGCAAAAGAAGTTTTGGAAGCTGCAGATCGGAGCCCGGAAAATGACAATAGAAGTGAATTTGGCTCCACAATGGATATTGAAGAGAGTGAAACAAAAGACGGAAACGATGAAGAAGACCCACTCAGCGTACTGCCAGATGAAGATTATGAATATCGATTAGCGGGTGTCCTTGTGCACGCAGGCGTTGCGCAGGGAGGTCATTATTACAGCTTCATTAAAGATCGGACATCTGCCAAATGGTACAGATTTGACGACGAGGATGTAACGCCGTTTGACCAATCCTCGATTGAGCACGAGTGCTTTGGGGGCAAAGTAAAAAAGGAAACTAAGTTTCCAAATGGCAACACTCACACTGTCGAAAGTGAGCAGTTTGCGAATGCACTGATGCTCTTCTATGAGAAGGTCAAGCCTGTTCAATTCGCCACCGATGCTCCTATGGAAGAAGAGTCGAAGGCAGCTTTATCGAATCTAGAATATTCCAATGGGTACGACATTTTTTTACCAGAAGTAAGAAAATCAAACTCGACCCATAGCTGGCAGTCATTCCTTTTGACAGATGAGTTCCAAAAGTTTGTCAAGGAAATCCTTGATCTGTGTGCCGGAAGGAAAAAGTTGAAGGAGGAGGAAGACAGTATGGACATAACGCCAGCATCGTCACCTTCTCCGGTCCTAGTGGGGACAGGGATGGAATCTTGGCGTTTAGATGGCATTCGAATGTCCCTTTCATTTGTGTTTGATGTCCTTTTCCACTTGTCTTTGAAAAAGGCCGCATTAGATGATTGGTCAAAAAATTTGGAGCAAGCTTTTTCTTCGTCATGTGATATCGCAACGATGTTTGTTTCCGACCTTGCCAAGAGAACTCATCAAGTAAATGAGAACTGGGTTCGAGCTTTCACAATGGAATGCCCCGAGGAAGGTTCGAGAAGAACTGCATTGCAAATATTCTCATTTGCAATTTCCTCGCTGTTGAGCAACCCTACTGAGCAATCATTGCTTCAACTCTGGACTCAGAGTTGGGAAACTCAGGTTTTGGAAATGGACAAGATTTTCGCTAACAACCGGCAAGGTGGTGTAATGCCAACCAGATTAGAGGCAGTTGGGTTGCGTCCGCGAGAGGACCCATCACAAATCGGCGTGACTGCCACAAGCATAGGTATCATTCTATCCTTCCTCACACAACTCATTGAGGTGTCTCCTCGGTACACCCAGGCCAACATTGACTTGTGCTTTTTCATTAGGGAATTAGCCAGTTGCCAAGCACCCACAGGAAGAATTCTTCGTGATGCCATGGTCGAAGCCCACTTTATAGCGCGCCTCACTTGTCTTGCTATAAGAGAAAAGACCCACGAAGTTCTGAGGACGGCATTCCCTGGATCGTCGTTGCCGCTGGATGTCGTTGAGGCGATTTCGAGAGAAGAGACGTTATCGTCTAATATTATGCAGGTTGGTATGAACAATTCGGGAATCCACGGTGGCGGAAGAGGTAGTCAGTTGTTATTAGAGGCCATCGGCTGTCTTCTTGGGACGCCCTGGATCAAACAAGAAGCCATCTCATTTGAAACAGGAGAAGTTAACAGAGGCAGAAATATTCGGAAGCTGACACCCCGCGCCATTGAAGCCCTTACTGCTGTTTTTGAGGAATCAAAACCTCGGTCTTCAAATGGTATGATTCTTCGCGACATTCATAAGTACTTGCAGAAATGTGGCCAACATGTTCCACCTCAGAGAATCGATCAAATCTTTAGCAGACACGCAGTTGACGAACCAGACGGTAGCAAGCTGCTGACACTGGAAGGATTTCTTGCCTATTATCGGGATGCAGTGCACAGCAATGAGTATCAAGTAAGGGAATCATATTCTGTGTTATTTTTTGTCTCGTCCATGTGACATATCTCATGCCAGATTATCCTTCTTTCTTCCTGGCATTATCCTTCTTTCTTCTGTACTCAGGTTCAGAAAGAACTCCATGCCTTTGGTTTCCGACCAGATCTTACCCGCCGACATGACGATTGCAGATGGTTTTATGATGAAAGTACTGGTCAAAAACGACCTTGCTCTATGAGAGAGTGTATTGCCAATGACCTCGTCATGAAATCTTCGTGTCTGTCTAAAATCCACGATTTCACTGAGTTGGGATTACAGGCGCTATACTTCTTAAATTTTGCACAAACGCTAAGTAACAACGGTGTCGTTGAATACATTCTGGCTGCGTCTGCCATCTTTAGGGATTCAAGGAGGCTCATATTTGAATCTCTCGGTTACCTTTATGAACACCTTGGAAACTGGAATGGAGGATCTGCTGCTGAAGGATACCCCTTGATTATTATGGTCAGTGTAAACTTTCACTCTGAATGATAAATACAATTGATCTTTCGTCATCTAACACGTTTTTACTATACTCGGTTGCTTGCAGATTTTGTCCGTTCTTACTGCGATTCGGGATGAGAGGCAACAAGGTCGAATTGCCACAGTGATGATCAACGACAATGGGGAGGAACGTCAGGAGGGATTGATGACCAAGGGTGAACGCATTCTTAAGGACTATCCAGCGGATTATCGTGCGCGGGCTTATGCTGATAAGTATGCCGAGATCATTACTTTGCTCCAGAAGCAACATGCAATATCGAGTTGGATGTCACAGCATCGATCTCGCTGGTCTTGGATTGAGCCCGACGCCCACCCAGAAACTGCGCATCCGTTGCAGTCGAGAAGTGACCATTCTGGCCGGCGTGGTGGGGGGCATCAAAATTTGCCCGCCCACCATCAAAACAATGATCCAAATGCCGAAGATGAATCTGACATAGATGAGGACTCTCGATCCGATGAAGACGAGGAGCCAATTCGCGAGATAGTTGTTCAGGGGTGCGGGGTCCCCGAGATAAACGGAATTTTCACACGAGCTGGATCATATGATGGCGTCTCGAAGTACACGAAGCACACTCAATACCAAGGAAGGGAGGAGGAGTTTTCTCTGTTTAGGTGCAGGCTCACTGATAACACCAGGTGAGCTAGAGAAAATAGATATTATCATATTATCCGTTGTTTCGTTAGCCCTCACGCTTTCTCCTTTTTCAATCAAAACCTCGTCAGGAGGTGGTACATTTCCATCGTCCCGATGAATGCCCACCCCGGGACCACCAAGGATATCGACTTTTACGCCGCCGTGCCCTCTCCCCATAGCGAGGACGGTAGCCTCCCCCCGAGTAGTAACTGGATGTGCATTCCAAATAGTGGCGGGATAATGCCCGCGCCCGAGGTCTATCCCAGGAGCGTCATCGTCCCTAGGAATAACCACGATGATGGGGATGATAATTACAATAGGATATACGTCGATGATGAGGGGGATGAGAACCAGGTGCCTGGAAATATTGTCGTTGATCAGGATCAGACTGGCTATCTATGAGAATATACGAAGTAATTATGTAAAGAAAAAAAAGGTCTCGATTATAATCCTCGGCATATGCAACGGTGCTGGCTTCATTTATTCTGCTTTTTTTCTGGTGAAACATTTCATATCAACACCGGCCTGGGGTAGATATCGACATATCCTATTTACTCATTTTAAGGGGATCTCGTTGATAAAATCAACCAACGAGATGAATAGTTTGCAACGAAATAGGAGGAGAGGGGGGGGGGGGGGACAACGCGGGAAGAAAATTATCTTGTTATTGTATTTATTTATTTTTCATCACAGATAATAATGATAACAACGTTCGGCTGGTCCGTCCACTAATCTCACGCAACGTGCGTTGCGTTGAATCGCATAACGAAAAAAACAAAGGGAGAGAAGATCCCCCCCCCCCCCACACACACACACTACCCCGAAAGAACAATGACCTAAGACCAAAATGGATCGATCTCCTTCTCCACGTTCAATCGTTCTCTCATCGATTTCATCGTCGACGACAACGGTGCGCTAGTATCCTCCTCCTCCTCCTCCTCCTCCTCCTCCTCGTCGTCGTCGTCGTCTTCGTCATCGTAATCATCGTCAAAATCGGATACAGCGTCTTCCATCATCATCGCATCATCGTCGTCGTTCCCGCCCCTACCACCGCCCCCCCCACCGCCCTCGTCGACCAACACGTCGCTCAGGTCCATAATCTCCCCCCCCCGTCCCCTCCATACCCCGTCGATGTCGTAGAAGAGTCGGCTCTTGGGCGTCATCACGTGTACCATGACGCTACCGTAATCCAACAGTATCCATCCGCTGTCGGCGTTCCCCTCCGGTATGCCATTGCCGAGACAGCGCATGCCGTCGTGATGTTCCGATACGTCGCGGGATATGGCGTTGGATATCGCCGAATTCTGCGGTCGCGACGTGCCGGTAACGATGACGACGAAATCGGCAAGGGACGTGCAGGACGTCACCCTCAACGCCACGATGTCCGTGCCCTTGCGCATGTCGGCGGCCCTCGCCACGGTGCGCACCAACGGCGCGAGGGGATCGTCCTCGACGTTGCCGGGGGGCAAATCGAGCGGATCGACCGAATGGGGAAAGGCGGGAGGCTCGGACATCGACGACAGGACGTCGTTGACCTGCGGTCGACGGCGATTGGACGTATTGGTCGAGACGCGCCTCGGGGCGCCGCGATTGCCCTTGCGCGATATCATGCGCAGCAGCACGGAGGCGGAGGCGGAACGGGATGCGTCGTCGACGGGGGGCGCGCGATCTGGGGGGGGGGAGGATGACGAATGCGACGACGTCGACGCCGGACGATGCGACGACGGGATGGAATGGAATGCGACGATGGACGTCGTCGTCGTGACGAGCAGGAGCAGGATATTACGGAATGCCGCGTACGACGACGACGACGACGAGGTTCGAGACGATGACGATGGTCGATGCATGATGATATGATATATGATATGGACGATGATCGGTGATTTTTAATGATATATATATAGCGCCTCCGTGAGTGTGTTTCCTTCCCCCCCGCAAGTAGGACACGATGTGTGCGTGGATGTGATGGCGGCGGAGAGTTTTGAGGCATCACAAAAAGGGGGAAGGAAAATAAGTTATATTTATCGCTGCCGAACAATCAGAAAAAAATCTAAAAAAAAAAAAAAAAAAAAAAACTCTCTGATGTTGTCGTTTTTTGAGAAATTCTTTCACGGGAAGAAGGCCAGACCGGGAGGGAGATTCCTTTCTTTTTTTTGGCGCGAGAGGGGTGATTCTTTGTTTATTAGTATTTTTCGTTGGAATGGAGGACTGACTACACTGTCATATCCCTGGGCATAAAAAGGAGGCGATACCCCCCCGCCCACCCGCTCGATCATCGATCCCGTCGCGGGGGCAGTTCATTCGGATATAATATTATCCGACCAACGTCCAGGGAGGGGATACCGGGAGAGAGAAACCAACGAGGGGGGGAGGGGGGTGGGAGGACGGAGAGGGGGGGGGGGGCGAGATAAGGAAAAAAAAAAAAAAAAAAAAAAAAAAAAAGAAAAAAAAAAACGGGGCGAGAGGGTCAATCGCGAACGATCGGGGTCCGGATTTCGTCGCGGCGTGCGAGGAGAAGGAGGACGGAGAGGGGGGGGGGGGGAGGGGGACGGGGGGCGGTCTCGATATCGACGTTCGATCCCGGATCCGTCGTCGATCGCCGTACGCGCGCGTGGTCGGGTCGAAAAAACGAATGATGCGATTCGTGAGGGATTACCTATTCACCGACATTCCGAATCATTTGGAATTCTACCAACGCGTGCAGAATCTCGGCAAGGACGACGACGTGTTGTTGATATCGCTCTTGGAACGCCTGTCGAATATCGACGATCCGCTGATCGCGACGTCGCCCTTTTCCACCTCGTCGTTATCGTCTTCGGCGTCGGCCATCCCCGATACCGGTCGACGACGACGATCATCGTCCGCGGGAACTGCGAGACAATACGGTTCGATATTCGGCCCGCCCCCCCCCCCCGCCCCCCTCCCCATCGCGGAAACGATCGAATCCAACCGCGACGGCGACGACGACGGGAGGATGTTATTCGGTAGGACCGTGAGTCACCTTCCCGACGTGATCCACATCAAGGACCCCGTGCGCATCGCGGCCGGGTACGCCGCGTTGCGCAAATTGCGCGATCATCAGTATAACGTGTACGAGTACGCGTACCTGATCTCGTCGGCGCCACCGTCCTCGTCGGACGGATCGAAATTTGTGGGCTTCATGGCGATATTCGCGTTCGTCGTGCAGTTGACGTTCTTCGGCGTGCTGTCGTCGTATAACATCGTGGATAAGAAAGTATCCATCGACGTCAACGAGGATTACTTCGCGGAGGTGGTATTCATCATGATCGCGAGTTCGACGATGTTCGGATTGACGCTGAGCCTGCAGTACGTCAATGCCGCCCGATTCAATTCGTCCATGATCTTCCTCCGCGGGGGGGACGTCGATGACGTCCGTGATGGGGAACGACGGGAGGAGCCGCATGTCGCCGCCGCCCGACGGAATGGACGGTCGCTGTCGACTTACATTTACGCGCGAACGTTGAATCGTCCGGGATGGTACCTCACGATGAACATGTTCATCAACCTAGTCGTCGGGGTATGCATATTCGTATTCAACGTGTATTTCGTATTGACAGCGAACGACCCCACCTCGGCGGTATGGAACAGCGTGGCGTTGACGTTCATCATCGAGATCGACGAAATATTCAAGCCGAAATGGACGGAAAGTAAGGTCCAATGTCTACTTGCCGAGCTTTTGATGGACTACTGCCTGTCGCGGGCGCTATTGAAACGACGCGATATCGATGACGATGGATACGACATGAGGCGGCGGGAGGAGAAGGAGGGTGGAGTGATCGTCGAGCGAAGGATGGGTCCATCGATCGATGTTCCCGCCGTGAAATTCTACGTCGAGCTGTTCGATGGCATATGGACGAGCGACGACGACGACTCGGAATGGATGTTGGACGTCCATGGGACGAACGTCGCGGGCGATAATTCACGAATGCGCGGTGCCTCCCACGCCGTTGACTCGGAACGGCTGGCCGATGACGACGATGGTTGTTTCTCCGTAGTCGTGTATTCCTCGTCCCGCGACGATCGATCATCGAACGCCACATCTCGGTACGATAGGACCGTCTACGATGTCGGCGGGAAAAGGGCGGGCGAATTGCACGAGGCATTTACGAAATTCCACTGCGTCAGGAATTTCCATTCCCTGAATATGGATCGGCACCACGTCCCCAACTACGGGCGCTTGGATCGACCAAATTCCCCTCGGCACCACCATCGGGCCGCGACGACGACTGCGTGGTTCGGCTGAGGAGGATGCGATTGCTCGGCCGAACTCTCTTTCCAAGCCAGACAAGGTTCGAAATGTCGCCGTCTCCAACTGGACACGAAGCATATTCGGATCAATGAAGTACGTAACAGGGGGGCGTGTAGACGGAATAATTATGATTCATTTAAAGAGATGATGTCTTGTACCTTGGATATCATATCCAAATTAAACATCCCACATTCTCGATTTCAGATCCACGATATTAAAATGGCATTTTCATTGTCTCTTCTCTCTCTCTCTCTCTCTCTCTCTCTAGGGACAGAACGCTCTTTCTGGGGGATACCTATGTATATCCCCTCACATGTATTTTTTTCTATTTCAGGTATGCGAACGACTTCCTTGACTGAACTTTCGAGGTCGCGATGCGCTCGGCGCTCTTTGAGGTCCCGCGGGATGTTCGCGGCGCGAGTTATTCGCTGGATGATTGTTTGTCATCGCGCAAGAGGGAAGGCGGATATGGGATTGGGATAATTGTTCGTGTTTTTTTGTTTTTGATAGGAGCAGGACAAGGGGGGAAGGGCAATAGCGGGCATGCATGAGACTTGGGGGACGGTGATTGACGACGGGCGCGGGGGGGGGGAGCGTAAAGTATCTTTGAGGCCACCAAACAATTTAAGGCCCCATGCGGCTCATGTCGCCGCCAAACCCACCGTAACCTCCTCCCCGCTGCTGCTGCTGCTGCTGCTGATCGTACATCTGATCGTATTCCATCTCGCCTCCTCCTCCTCCTCCCATCATGGGCCCGTCGTATCCTCCTCCTCCTCCCCCCATCATCATCGGTCCTCCCTCGTACCCACCCCCCATGCCCTGATCGTAACCGGCGTAATCCCTGACCCTGCTCGAGTAGGAGAATCCTCCCATGGTGTTGGTATCGCGAACGCCGTTGTTCATCATGCCTCCGCCCACTCCCATCCTACCGCCCCCCCCTCCGCCACGGGGACCGCCCATCATCATCATCATCTGCATGTCGGGAGGACCGTAGTAATCCATGCCGTAGTCCATGCCCATGCCGGGAGGAGGGGGGCCGCGCATCATCATGTCGGATTGGCTCATTCCGTAATTGTTTCCGAAGGCGGAATGTGGATCGAATCCGTCGAGGGACCTTCCGCCCATTCCACCGCCTCCTCCGCCGCCTCCGCGGCGCGCGAATGGGTTGGGATTCCCCCCGCCACCGCCCATCATGCCGGGGGGAGGGCCGTACCCGCCACCGCCTCCACCTCCCCCTCCCTGCTGCTGATACTGGACTTGCTGGGGGGAGCGGGAGAAGGCGCCGTTGCGATCGAAGGCCTCGAATTCGGACATCATCTTCATGTCGTCGGGGAAGGCGGCCATGTCGCGGAGGGCGTTGCGGAGGGAGGTGGAGGTGGCCATCGGGGCGGGGGACTGGAAGGCCATGGAGGTGGGCGCGGCGAGCGCGACGAGGAGGGATGCGGCGAGGTAATTCATGATTGGTCTTTGCGTTATTCTCTCGGTTTTTTCTTTGGAGGCGGCTTTGCGGTGTTTTATGATGGATCGAAGTACCATAATACACTTATTACCGTAGAGTGTGAGAGAATTATTTGATGTTTTGATGGGGCGAGGATTCCATCATTCCATCCATCAACCGACGATGACCGACCATGCAAAAAAATCTTTGAATTCCCACGTATTTCTATTGGTGATGTGCTGTAAGTGGAGAGATACTATTACTTACGTGCCATCATGGGTGATGTCTCTCCGCGCGCGACGCGCCATATTTTTTTGCACCCCTACTTTTTTGGCTCTCCATATTATTGTAGTGAACACTGCAGCGCTTCAGCAACCATGGCCCGAGAGGGGGCATTCCTTCGCCCTTGTTCCAATCGAGTCCGCGGGATGACCACGAGATAAAGTCAGGCGTGGCGAACTCGATCTAACATGAAGATGGTTTGAGTTTTATCGAGGAGATTAAGAGAATATGACACTCATGTGGGTGGGTGGGGTTCCCTGGTGATTTTAAAATTAAAAACATCCCATAAGTTCTAGGCGGTTACAGGTTTTTTCCCCAGTTATAAATGAGAGGCGTAATCACGAAAAATGACTCGAGAACATGGAGCATTTGGAAAATACCCCACGAAGGAATGGGACATGACACCCTTTCGAGAAGCACTGGAGAGATTTATTCAATCAGATGATATCATCGTGAAGCGTCCATCGTCCCGACCTCGTGTTCTCCAACAAATTGCATCCGATCAACCGATATCATCATTCAAGCCCAGTAAGCATAGCATTCTCTCTCTCCTTCAGTTGTATGACTTGAACAGGGTGTTCGAGAATGAAAATGAAAATAAATGCCCACCTCCAGGAGGCATTTCAATCAATGAAGTCCAGACGCAAACTAACTTGAGAGACATGCCGACTAGTACTTATGCCGAATCCAATCAACTTCATGGTACAAGTGCAGCTGATGGTGATGATTTCTCAGGGAAGCGTGTACTTGATGAAGACGAATGCAACGAAGGACGCTTTCCATCGTACGGTTCAATTTCTAACGAAGACGATGAGGCACACAATGGCATCTCTTTGCCTCAGAACCTTGGAAACTCACCGCCTGATGAAAAATCTTGTCTTAACGATGATTCTTCCCCGAAGATGATGCTTGTGGGGATCCCGTCTCAGGTGCAGCCCTCGCAGCGGCAGACACAGGCCCCTCAGCACGAGCATTCAGAAAGTTACACATTGACTGCTGACGGTGATGATTCCTCAGGGAAACGCGCTGTTGATGAAGATGAATACGACGAAGAGAGCTTTCCGTCTTACGATTCAACAACTTGTAACGAAGAAGATGATGCAAACGAGTCCATCTCTTTGTCTCGGAACGACGGGAACTCGCAACCTGCTGGAGGTGCAGATGCTCCCCCAAAGATGATGCATGTGGGTCTCCCGGCTCAGGTGCAGCCCTCGCAGCAGCATGCACAGTCCCCTCGGCACGAGCACTCGCAAAGTGTAACGTGTATAAGAGACACCAGTGCTTTTGCAACCGATGCAGGATCTGATGTTTCTCCTCGACAATTTTTGCAGCATAATCAAAAAGGATGCGCGTGGGTTTTCGACATGGATTAATGGAAAGGAAGGGAAGTGGACGGCTGAACACTGTGCAGACCTTAGTAAGTCATCCCGTTTGCAAAAAAAGCCGCTGGAAAGAAGAGGGCGGGAGTGGCGAAGTCAGGAGTGAAGTAAGAGGCGGGCAATCATTATCTATCGTGCTCCCTGCATCGTCATTCTTGTCATGAACGTTGATCGTATCGATTGGAGCATCCAGGACGCCTCGGGCCACAAGTTCAGAATGACACGACCGCAACGATTCGTGATAGGCCTGCTCGGCAAGGAATATGGCGATTTTCATTGATGCATTCGCTTCCTCTTCATGCCTGCCTTCGAGACTTGCTAATATTGTACTTTCACTCTTGAGTCATCGGACCCCTCTTCACGCCCACCTTTGGACCCAGCTTCATGCTCGTCTTCGATTTGCTTATTTTGTCCTTTCGATCTTGAGGCATCGGACCCCTCTTCCTGCCCGTCAACGACAGGAACAGGTTCAGTATATTCCTCAAGAGAACATTCATCAGCTGTTACACAACTGCAACACGACACACAACAAGAACGCTCTGTCTGCTCACCAAAGAGATCCACAATCGCTTAGAGGTGGATATAAAAACGTTGTGGATTACAATGTTTATGATTGACTGAAGAATCAGAAAAGGAACTTGAATAAACTGCGAAAAGATAAGCAGGATCTACTCAGGGTAATTGGGATGTATTGAGCATGTTTTGATTTAGATATGTAAAAATGTTAAGAGAATTATTTAGATGGATAGCTTGTGCAGTTTCATCGGAGTAGTTATGTAAGGTTTCGGCATGTGTTTGTTGGCGCTCATTTTCGATCACGTCATTCGACACCTCAAAGGAAAGCCGAACTGATTTCTGGAAGTTGCAGCGCCCTGACCTTGTTAGGATTAGGCATTAGGGATTAGGAAACATCTCTACTCTTCGCAGGAATCAGATTAACAAAAAATGATTCGTACTCATATAAATTATGGGTGTATTCGTTTGTTATGATTATGCGTAGGCAATGCCATTTAATAGTTTTCGTCGTATGATAAGATAAGATTCAGAGAGCCGCCTCATGTTTAATTTTCGACTATTTGTGCCCCCAAATATTCCATATCTACTTTCCTGGATCAGGTAACGAGGACTTCGCCGAATCAGAAATGGAGTTCCTTGCTCTCAATGCAGCAAGATTTTTCGCACCAAACCCTCTACCTCTTGCGCGTATAGGAGCCTTTACGGGTGGCACCACATCCTGCACTCCAACTTGCTCCTGGTTTGTGACTTCTTTTTCTGTTCCTGTGAGACTGTTCTGCGTCAAGTCAGAATGGTCGAGAGATGCATTCTCGAGTGTTGCTTCATCGGCGCTGTCTTTCATCCTGGCAGCGTCTTGTTGAGATGATGGCATCGCCAGAAGTGCAGCTAAGTCTTTGGAACCTCTCTTAATAGAGCAAGATGTATGAGACGCGATCATCGGTGTGGCCACATTTTGAGGTTGCGCTTCACGTTCGCAACTACTATCTTTATTTCTGGAAGCGTCTGACTGCGATGATGGCATCGCCAGAAGTGCAGCTAAGTCTTTGGAACCGCTTGGAATAGCGCTAGATGTATGAGACGATATCATCGGTGTCGCCAAATTTTGAGGTTGCTCTGCCTTTGTAAAAACAACAGGAGCAAGCTCTGACTTCTTTTGGTTGTTCACGATTTCGGGAAAAACGGACTTCGCCAACGGCGCCGAATTCCGAATAAAATTGCCCAGCCTAGGTTGCATATTTTGAGATGCCATTTGATTCAACAAATGCATTGTAAACATTGGTGGCATGTTGTGAGAAGGCATTGAAGGTAGACTTAATTGAGACTGCAGTAACTGAGAAGCGAGGTGGTTATCGATTCGTTGCGGTGCAAGCTGTGGCATATTAAGAGGAAACGATGTGGCCGGTAACGTCTGATTTGACTGCAGCTGAGTCTGAGTTAAAGTTTCACGTGCTGGTGCACTGGAGCTTGTGTCTGAAGACCCAAACGCTTGATTCAAAAGTGATCCAGCCGGAAGCAGCTGAAACTTAGCCGAACTTTCATCTGATTTTGCACCGGAGATTATATCTCTATTTTGAGCTGGATAAGCTAATTTAGTCTTCAATGACGATGCAGTTTGTGTCTGAGATGAATGAAGCTGCGACTTAGCTGGCCTTTTCTCTAATCGAGCGCTGGAGCTGGCGTTCATTTTTTGAGCTGGAGAGGTTGATGCTATCTTCGAAATCGATCCATTAGACAGATCGCGTTCGCTTTTTTGAGCCATTGTTTGTCTTCTTCTTGCTGCTCTTTGAATCGATAAGTTAATGAGGCAATTCGTAGTGTCAAGACGGGCGTGAGATGAAGATCCTCGCCAATCGTCTAATGCGACGGAATACATCGATGTGAGTCTCGACGCAGCAGACGGATTTGTTGCCAAAACGTGTGACAAACAGATTGAGTTTATGACCTTTCTTCCAGATGTGTTCTCTTTTACAACATTCTTGGCATGATTTTCAATCATATCTGACGGAACACGGGGAAATACAATACTTGTTTGACAATAATCTGGAACCCGAGGCGCATAGCCGTCGGCGAAGTCCTTGTCATTTAGCATGATTCTTTTGATGAGAGAAGAAGCATGTTCCCGCACCGCAATAACTAGCATCCAAATGGCATCTTCCGATGCCGTTAACCCTGAATTAGCTGCGTATTTGCGGACATATGGCTCAATTTGTAGCGCACCGGGAAGTCTTGCAGATGGAATTACAAAATCCTCTGCAAGGTCGTTGCTATGAATGCTACTGACCAAATTGGGATGAATATCATTGCTCGAGTCTGATTTAGCAGCTGCAATTTTATTCCCGCATGCGGTCCAAGTGACTGCGTTACAAAAATGGAGGTAAGTGTTATTGTAGGAGAGGGATAGAACAACGACAAGAGTGGACTCTTACCTGATCGGGGCCCGAAGTCTGAACTCCACTGTCGTAGGTATGATTTTTGTTCAATTATCACAGCAGCGTTAAGTTGATCGGGGATAGATTCATGAGTTATAGTTTTCCATTTCTGCGGGATGTGGACCGAAAGGCGAGCTGGTACATCTGTGTTCGTGGTAGATGACATGATAGCTATAGAGGGCAACAATATTGGCAAGATTTCACTACATCGAACAAATAAAGGTTATGATGAGTAAGATACAGCAAAATTCTACTCTGGGCTTACCAAGAACAAGCTTGTTGTGGAGGCGTTTCATTTTCCTTGTCCTCAAAAAGCTTCTTAATATAGATTCGATTCCAGACCGTGACGATCTCAGGCCTGACATCACTCTTGTCGGGGCCTTCTTTGAACAAAGGGTGATATATTCCCCGATAGTCTCCCAATACTTGGAAAACATACGCTCGGCACCATTCCCCCGATGGACGTTTGACGCCTCTAGAAAAAGAGCCATTTTTATTTTCCCCACAGAGTGTGTTTCCTGTGCTCGTGTTGTTTCTGGAAAGTGTATCGACATCAGTACTGTGCTTTCGGGACTCTGATTATTTTCAGACGAAGCCGGACTATCAAGATCCATCGGAGATTGAATTATGGGTTGATGTACAACAGCTTCATCGGTAAGGATGCTGCTAATCATTATTTTGTCACATGCTGGTTCGACAGCTAGCGCATTTTTGGCGCTCTCGACTGAGGCGTTTTCGTCTTCATCGACCCGACAAATGTTAAGAACCATATTCTTTCCCTCAACTCCGTTGGTGTTATCCGGGTAGGTTACTTCACATATCTTACCATCACTTAGCCTCTCTGTGTATGCCGGCGATTTCGCTCCCCGTGGCAGAGTGCCCATCTCACGGTGCCGAGGTGCGAAAGGACGTTCTGTCAATGAATGGCCACTATGTCCTTTTCGTTCTCCTTCGATATAGCCACTGCCCGTAACCAATGCTCCATTGACAATCTCGTGCCCTTGTCGATCAACTTGTGTCGGTGAGACATGGGACGTTTGATCGTCCACTTGTTTCTCGTATGACATAGTATCTCCCGCATGATGGAAAAAGGCATTGAAAATTTTAGACCCCGTTAATAATAGAGATTCTGATGTCGCAACTTCATTAGCACCTGGTACTGAAGCCCGAGCTACTAAAGCCCGAGCATAATCACTTATGGTTTCGTCATCTGCTTTCATAGTGGAACAAATGGAAAGTAGACCATTTCCCCGCTCAAATGACTCTTTGCCGACAGAGTCTCTCGACCGCTCAACGTTAGAATCCGTGCAATCGGCCACATTTGACTCCTGAGTCAACGCTGCTGTATATTTTGATGCATCAAATTCAGTCAAGGCTTTTGATTTCATCCCATTTTCATCTTTAGACGAGTCTCCCAAAATCGTGTCACCTATGGACTTAGAAAAGCAGTTGTCTGACGAGGGCAGCTTTTTGTTACCAACCACACTTGCCTGCGATCGCTTACTCTCTATAGATGATTCATCGGAAGCGGAATTCCTTCTCTTCCTACGCATCACCCTATTATTGCTGCACTCCCCGCGGTCATATTCAACGGTGAGGGGTGAACGAAGCGGTTTTGTCGCTCCGCTAGAATGAGATGTCGACGCTTGTGTCTTAACGTCGTGAGCCCTCGTATTCGAAGGAGTCGACGTTTCTAACGACTGCCGATGTTGTCCATTATTCGCCCCCCGTCGTCTTGTGACTGCCCCAGCTTTATGAGCCGACGACGACTCAATGTGCGCAGTCTCTGACATGTGGTCATCCCCCCCCCCTTCCCCCGAAATTTCGCACTCCCCCTCCTCGTCCCTATTAGCGTTATTCGACTCGTCGTCTTCTTCTTGGTCGGATGGCGATTCCGTATATTTCGGTCTGGTTCGCGACGTCAGTCGATTTGATCTCTTTGAACCGACCATGATAAAATTTTCCATAAAATTGTAATTATTCACGTCTATATTTCACTCAAGGTCCAATTTATGCTTGGGGAATGCCCAACGGGGGGGATGCCTCCCTTGTCTCTCACCGAGTTCATTCAATCGACAGCAGCAACCGACGATGTATTATTTATATTTAGGTTCCTACCTCTCTAGGGTGATCATGATCATGGGGTAACACTATGGATGTCGTTCACACAAAATGTGATTGATTACCTTCTCTTCAACTTCATTCCCTGTTTTTCCCGCGCCCCATTTTTTCGTTGTCTTGTCTTCAAAAAAGGGGGCATGCGCAGAATACTCCTTTCGGGGGGTCTCAGGATGGTCTCGGACGGCCTCGACGTAGGAATTCTTCCCCCTTGAACCAGGGGAAACCACAAGAGCCGTCATAAGGAGGAATGCAGGAATGCGAAGCAATAGGCAGTCATCAGGAGGCATGCAGGAATGCGAAGCAATTGGCAGTAATTGGCCTAAGAAGGTACAATGCTTGTCTATCTAGAGGTAAGATTATGAGTTGTGATATTTATTATCTTAATTTTAAGAATATGGGCCTTTATTGTCCATGATACTGATAGTACTTTCGGTATGATTGAAATACTGGCGCAAACAGAGCTTTCCTGGGGGTATCAAGCATGGCATTGATCTGGCGTGTTTCAAAATCAGAACACATGTCCAACAGTGCATAGATGGAAGGCATCAACTTTGACTTTGTAGTTGGATTCATACCTTCATTGAGGGCTTGGATATAGCGTAACATTAGCCCGACGACATGCTTCTTGAAGATGTCTTTGTGAGGTACAAGTAACTCACAGACCCTATCGTAAGGCGCAATATTTGCAGAGAAGATTCACATGGTTTGAGCGAAACATTAGAGTAAAACAACAATTGTGACGATAGTGGGCCGAGACTTACTTGGCATACTCAAGTGCTTTCTGAGATAAGCCTCTTCTCGAATTAGTCTGAAGAATATGAGACAAGAGTGCTAAGAGGAAACCGAACAAACAACTCGGACATCCATATAGCTGCTTGGGATAGTGAGCAATCAGAGATGCAATAACTGAGCAGCTACAGCTGAAAATTTTGCTCCCTTCTTTCGCGTCATCATGCACATTTGCTCCATCAGATATGAACAGAGTATTCATCTCAGAGCAAATCATGGCAATCTCTCGTCCGCTCATGAGTAAGAGTTCCTTCTTTGAAATTAAAGTAGTCATCGTCGTGGAGAATAACTTCACGTTCGAGGCCAACTGAGCCGTAGAACAGAACCTATCTCTTAGAAGACCAATTGAAATCAAAAGAAATCTTTTGCATTTATTGGCGATGTACTTTTGTTGCTCGTGGCCGTATGCGCATGTGATCAAGAGGTGAAAGGTCTTAGTGATAAAAGCAGGGTCGAGTCTATTATCGCAATCTGACGACTCGCTCAATATATGGTGAATGGTAGTCTTTGTTAGTTCAAGTCCTGACGATTCTCGAATGAGTGAGCACAAGGCAGCATCCAACAATGGAGTTTCTTGGCCACTGGCGAAAGATTGTGCAGATGCGTCCAGAATTTCTTTTAGCAACTTGGGTGGTGGTATAATTTGAAGAAAATAGTTTTGCGTTGTAGCCATGACCGACAGAAAGTAATTCAAGGCGTGGATGAATTCTAAGCTGCGTTGCGATCGTCGACCATTTGTTATAAGATCAACTAATTGTTGAGCATTCTCGAAAATTGATCGGTCCTGATGTCGCTCGAGTCGTACATATCCAGAGATATTTCCAACGAGGGACAAAGCTTCGGCTTCGAGTATAAGAGCCGTTGCGGCCACATTTTCATTGTGCTTCTGACCGTCGCCAGCGTTTGATAAATGATGAACGACACTGCAATGCAGATGTTTCAGAGCATCCAGCACAAATCTCGAAAATAACCCGAACGGCGAATTGCTACTTGCTGTTGAAATCTTCTTCGATGCGGAGAGATGACGATAAAAAGTATTCATTCTTCGGATGACACCCCTAGTAATGATGGCCTTCGGAGTGAAGTCAAAACCAGTATCATGGACAACTGAACTCAAACGTGCCAAAAGATCAATCAACATGCTGTCATTCTTCTCGTAATAATCAATACACATGAAGAAATACTCGCATATGGCGTTGCAAGACGAAAAGACGATATCTTCATCAGATCTAAAGATATGGCAGTCCCTGATCAAGTGGCCGATCATTTTTTTCAGGCAGGTAGCATCTAAATCATATGACGTGAGTAATATTCTTGGTAGTAGGTTGGAGATAATGATCTTGTTTGAGCGGACAATATTCAACAGATGCGACGAGCTCCTGAGCCGATGCGAATCATTCTTTATATGATTGATAATGACATGGGATGATAATGTGTCAAAGCCCAGGATAGTATCAAGGAGGTCAATATTTTCTTTGCATATTGCGATCTCTATTGGTGCACTCGCCAAGAAGACTAACATCCTCGATGCCATGTCAACATCATAATCGTGTGCGAGTTTGGCGTCTTCCAATTTCGGGGTCAATTCTATCCCCAAAATCGCTTTAAATGCTCCATCGCATCGTTTCGACCCTGGATTAATTTTGCATAGGACCGGTAGCCGTGATGCACCAGGGGTGATCGTCGTAATTTGGCCAAGAAATTGTCTAATAGCGACTTGGATTCCTACTCTCATGAACAAGGACATGACTTCATTTACATCGTAAAACGAGACATCACGTGCAAGGGCCAAAGCGATCGATGTCTCAAGTCTAGCTACTTGCATCGGCGGATTTAGCTCATCAACATTGTTATGGCTATGAGACAGTGCGGTAAAGAACCAAATCATGAACACCTCTGCATGGAATGGATCGCTGTAATGTGTCCATATGCATAGCGACTGAGCTACTGAAGCCCAAAGCGACTCGTACGCCGACGACTGATAGATAGTAGCATTGAATCGCACCATCATAAACAAGGAACAGGATGCAATATACATCGAAAAGTCGACCAGCATTCTAGCTTCGTCCACTAATGCTTGAGTTGACGAGTAGCGGCCAGCCTCGTTCTGTGATATGAGGTCATCGTCGTCATTGTCATTTGCAGCATGACGGTCGTCAGAATTTTCCTGAAGATTGCTGTAATAGATCATAGAATGTAATTGATGGATACGATGCAATGCCATCCTTTGCAATGAACCACATAATGAGGGTGGAGGGAATATCTCCTCGGGGTTAAATTCGCAACTGCTGCCACTCATGCCCGTCGTTGGTGCTGTATCTGACGATCGCCAGTAGTCATCTAGCCAAGTTCCCTTCCTCCAAACTTTGCATAGCCTCGTTGATAACGTCGTCTTCGCGACATCCCGCAAGTATTCTAAAAGAACATTTAGGCCTTTGGCGTCTACATCTTTATCGGATTCATGAGCATTATCATCGCCGTAAGCTCCCGGCAGCAGGAAAGTGATGTCCCTCACCCGATTGCAACTGTCAAACGCTTCATTGTCGACACTGTCAATCCAAAAGCAACTGCGCGTATGCAGATCCACCAACCATCCGCACAAGTCTAAGCCCATGCGCTGCTGCCCCCGATCACAGTCGCCATCGACAACACGGATGACGTGAGTCATCATAATTTTACTGGCGCCAAGCAGCTTGATAACGGAGTTGGACATCGACCTTTCGCATAACGAGCAAAGCTCAACGCAATTTTGTTTGTTAGCGCGTATGTTTTTTATGAGCATGATAAACATTTCGACCGCAAGCGAGAGCTCTGACACCGCCGTTGAATTGATTTTGCAAGCGGATGCTTTAGAAGGTCCTTCTCCTTCGCCCTCCACCCCAGGCTGCTGCAGATGCTTCTTGGATTCATCTGATGGATATTTCTGTCGAACATCGGCGCTGATTCCAATAACGACACTTTCCACAATCCATTCATCGAAGAAGTCCCATACATGACAAAGCTGTCCAGAGGGAAGATCGGTCTGATATGCCATTGACAGGCAATGCTTAAGGAGCTGGAGCACATCGTTTGTTAATAAGGAACGATAATCCTTGGAGGCCCCACGAACGCAGGAGAGGAAATATCCCACTTGGCGCAGTTCGCGGTACGTTTTCACGATGGCGGAAAGGAAATCGATCGCGCCATCCTTCACCTTGAGAATTCGCGTTGGATTTGTTTCGCTTGGCGATGACGACGAAATGAAAGAGGACGACAGCACGAGACAGGACCATGCAAATGCTATCGCGTCCGCCAATCTCTCGTGAAGCAAACGATGATTGAGCAATAGCAAGCGATGGAGGGATGTGAGGAGGAGCAGGGGCACATCATTGTGCTCGTCGTCTACGTCGTCGTTTTTGTCTCCTCCCATCTCAGCGTAGTCGTCAACGCATCGCAACAGGACTCTCGTGATGCGCTCCAAGAATGCAAAGTATCGACCATTCGGATCGTCGTACGACGGGGAGTATACGTCGTACTCGAGGACGAGTCCAAGAGTTTCGGATATCGCACCGATCAACGACGTGTCGAGTCGTCGTCGGCGCCGTCCTTCGCACTCCCTCCCCCCCCCCACCTCCCCGCGATCGCGAACGATGGTATATTCCAATCTCTCCACCGCCGGCGATATTATGCGATGCCAAAAACGGTATTGGAGCATATCGGCGGCACTCGGTGCGGGGGTACGCGTCTTGGTCGTCGTCGCGGATGCGACGACATCGGCGCTTCCGCCTCCTCCCCCCCTCGCCCTTTCGAAGAAACCGTTTGCGAGTATCGGCAGGAGATTCGACGCGGACGTCGTCGTCGCGTCGTCGTCGCGTATACCTCCCGTCGTGTCATCGACCTCCTCGTCCACGACGGCGTGGTCATCGCCGTCAATACCGCCTTTGCCCTTCGCGTATGTCGGACCACCGATCGTCGTCGCTCCCGTTGCGTTGGCAGGAGCGGCGATGACGATCGGATTCGGAAGGAGCATGATGCGCACGGAGTCGAACAAATTCGATTGATATCGGGCCACCGCCCTCGTCTTCGTCATCGTCGTCATACCCCCCCCCCTCATCGACTGCATCCTCCTCCTCTTCTTGTTCCCGTCCTCATCCTCCTCCCCCTCCCCATCATTATCAACGACGGCACAGCATTCCCGATATCCGTCCATCACGTCGCTCCCCCCTCCTACTATCACTCCGCCGGGATTGGACGGGAAGAACAATCCGATCCGCAATATATCATCGACGAGATCCCTCGCCGTCATCCTCGTAGGACCGGATGACGCCGAGGCGGTCGACGCGACGGTCGATGTCCTCGCAGTACCACGGATCACAGTCGTCCATCGTCCCAATATCGATAACACGTCCGGCGACGACAATACGACGAACGCGCTCTTGGGGTTGATATTCGATTTCGATAGCACGGACCGCACCATCAGCAACGTCGCGATTATGACGTCCGATGCGATGCGATCGTCGATGGCATCGATGGCGTTCATCGTGGAACGACGTCCCGGGGGAGGGGGGGGAGGTGGGAGGAGGAGGTCGTTCATCATCGGCAGATACGCGCGACAGGCGTATTGCAACGTGGGGGAATACCGCGATATCAAGTGAACGTATGCGTTCGACGACGCGGATCGAATATGGCACGACGCGTGGGAGGAAAGTGCGCGCATCGACGCGAGGCGCAGGAGCTTGGGCAACGCGTTACCCCCCCCCCCCCCCCCCGCGGGAGAGCGAATTGGCGAGTAGTGCGGACGCATTCCCCGATGCCGCCGATATCGCGCCGTCGTTCGTCGTAATCGTCGCGACGATCCCGCCGTTCGACGTGGACGATGACGAGCCGTCGTCGTTTTCGCTTTCGTTGTTCGTATTTTCGTCCTCGACCGCGACGGGGGGACGAAGCACGTCCAGGGCTATCGATAACGCCTCCCACGCCAACGACGCTCGTCGTTCTTTTTCACCTCCTCCTCCTCCTCCTCCTCCCACTCCTCCTCCTCCACCACCACCTCCCTCGTCGGAGTCGTCTACTCCATATTCTCGATGTTCGACATCATCGTCATTTCGCCTCTGAGGGGGAGGGGACGTACTGGCCGCCGACGACGACGAGTGCGTCGACGACGATCCCAACAGCCTTCCGATGGACCACGGGAGCAACAGAGACGCGACGTCCTCCCTCGTTATCGTCATCGGGTCCATCGTCATCGCGGTGGCATTCGGATGAGCATTCGCGACGTCGTCGTCGTCGTCGTCGACGGCGGCGGCGGCGGCGGAGGCGACATGGGTGGATTTTGGCACCACCCCATCATCACCACCACCGTCGTCGTCGTCGTCGTCGTCGTCATCGTCCTTCCTTCCCCCATCCCCCCCCCCCCCCCCCCCCCCCCCCCCCCCCCCCCCCCCCCCCCCCCCCCTCCTCCTCCTCCCCCTCAAATAATCGACGAGGCGATATGCGCTCTCGTCCGATTCGTAAATCCGTCCCCTCGTATCGGCGGCGGATGCGTGCGATGCGGACGTTGCGGCGGCGGGGGCGGCGCGGGTCGACGACACCCCCCCGGCGCGACGGGATATGAAATCGGAAACGAGACTCGCGACGTCGACGACGCGGCGACGACGGTCGTCGTCGTCGTCGTCGTCGCCATCACCACCATCCTCGGGAACGTTATTTTCCTCGTCGTGCTCCTTCTTCCTTTCGTCCTTTTCCTCCTCCTCCTCCTCCTCCATCTTCCCCGAATCCTTCCCCTCGCGCGCATCATCGTGTACATCGTCGTCATCGATCCCGTCTCGCCTGCGTCGTTTGCCTCGCGGCGGTCGTCGTTCCTGCTCCGATGATGTCGTTTTCGTCGACGTCGAAACGGACGAGGACGACGAGAGCGGCGGGGACGATTTTCTCGATCTCTTCCTATCCATCCCGGGATCATGGGATGGATGGGAGGGGTTGGTGGTCGTCCGGTCCCCGTCCCTCCCCCCCCCCCGTCCTCCTCGTTCCTTCCGTCCTCCCTTCCTCGTCATCGTTCGTTTTGTGGACATCGGACTCGAGGGCCTGGACACTGACACACCGGGATGATCCCTAAATTTTATAATATGACGAGAGGGGTGAATGTCGAGGACGGTGGTCCACGGAGGAATCGGAATATCATTCGGATGGATGCGAATGTCTGTCCGTCAACTGACCAATGAAATAAATACTGTATTAATTAGAGAGTTCGAGGCGAAAAAAGGAACCACCAAACCCGAAATCCGGGGATATTTATTTTTGGAGAAGAACGCACACGCGCAACGCACAAAAACCAAAACCGAAGTTCCTTCCGGATAATATATTTTCTCGGTATACGTCCGGCACGCCCGTCCATCCATCCATCCATCCATCATGGCGTCGAAGAAGAAATCATCATCCCGCGTCAAGGATGCGGGCGGAAATGCCGTCGTCGCCGTCGTCGGCGGGACGAAGAGGAGGAACGACGCGAAGGACGCGGTCGTGGTACCGTCCAAGTCGACGCCCGCGCCTGCGTCGGCATCATCGTCGGGGGGGCGAAGGGCGGCGGATGGTACGAGGGAGACGACGACGAGGACGAGGGGGGTGGATCGGGAGGAGACGTCTAAGGAGTCCAGGGGGGGGAGGAAGGGTCCTCCTCCTCCCGCGCGCATGGACGAGTACGACGACGATGACGACGACGACGACGACGAGGACATGAGGCTCACTTTGGAGGCACTCGATGCCGATTCCGAAGACGATGACGTTGACGACGATGGGGGGGACACGAGGCTCACCCTCGAGGCACTCGATGCCATGTCCGACGATGACGACGACGACGTATCGGAGGAGGACGACGACGACGAGGGGGATGGCGAGGAGGGGGATGACGACGACGACGAGGCAAGGGCCAGGGCCCTGCGCGACATGATACGGGATGGAAAGTTCGACGGACTCCTGAAGAAAATGGAAAAGGGGGGGGGGGACAAGAAGGCGAATGTCGGCGGCATCGATACGATGAAGAATAAGAAAGAAAAGGATGAGGATGATGGCGAAAAGTGGTACGAGGATGCGAGTAGCGAGGAGGTCGAAGAACGAGAGGAGGAGGAGGAGGAGGTGGTGGCGGTGGTAGATGGATCGTCCGAGATGATGGACGATGTCCCATCCTCGGACGACGAGGATGATGATACGAGGGAGGAGGACGGGGCGGTCCGTTCCCGCGAGGCATCATCCCTCGCCATCCGCGCCGTCGCCCTTCGAACGGCATTGGACGAATCTGACCGACGTTTGCCGTGGGCGGAAACGTTCGACATCGTTGCGCCAACCCCCCTCCCGTTCGGCGGACCCGCGAAACGCAAGCGTACCTCGGCGGAAGACGACGACGTCGTCGATGATGACGACGACGACGACGACGACGACGTAGTGGACGTCCACGACGACCTGAAGAGGGAGGTGGCATTTTACGAGAACGCGTTGGAATCCGTAATACTCGCCAGGGGGGAATGCGCGAAATACGGCATACCGTTCGCAAGGCCGGACGATTTCTTCGCGGAGATGGTCAAGAGCGACGGTGAGTACCCCCCCCC
>JALLBA010000571.1:0-16239 GCA_036939675.1 Cyclostephanos invisitatus
GGGGTTGGCCGTGCCCGCGATGGTTGTCGGGGTAGAGCCTGCAATGCTCGAGCCACACTTTCCAGTAGCGGGCCCTTGGGGCCGTCCATCGTCACAGATCCAATTACTTTCCATGCAGCATCTCGAAGACGTTGGACTTCAGCCAAATGGGCACCATTGCTAGTCTCCACCATTGCTGCGCCGGAAGGGGGAAAGCGTGGTCAAATGGAGGGTTTCGAGAAAGGGGTCGAGGCCCAGGTCACTTGTGAAATCGATCCACTTTGTCCAGGCTTTGGCGCTGCTAGCGTTGCGGCCATGAGAGACTCCCTGAGGATGGTTACCTGAGCAATGCCAAAGTCAGGGTGGAAACAATTTACTGTGACAGGGTCCAAATTTGTCAACCAGCCAACTGTGGGAGGTAGCGAGAGAGCAAGGAAAGCACGTCAGGTCAAGGTAAGTGGAAGTCATGAGAGAGGGAGTCCGCAACATGGTTGGAGGAGCCTGAGATGTAGTCAAAGCATGGGATGTAGCGATGGAGGCATTGATGGATACCAAAAAGCCGAAGGAGATATGCCAGTGCCGATGCTGTGGAGGTGCTTCCTTGTCTCTCCCAGAACGTAGTGCTGAGATTTTGCCTTTTGAGATGACTGTGCGTTCCCAAGTGTCTAAGCAGTTAGTGAGGGCATCAAGGCGGAGAAGTCCGCCTGCGAGCTCAAGGTTGGAATTGGTGATGCTCCCAGTAGGGTTGAATTCCGTGACGAAGCGTGCTGCAATGTGGTCTGGCCATTTGTGTCTCCAGACAACAGGGGCAGATGGGTCGTACCCATCTCGTGGAGTGAGGCTGGGCCCTGGCAACCATATTCCCCCAGGACGTGTTCCACTGCAACCGGGGGCAGGGGAACTATCTCTGCAATGTGAGTAGGGTGAGCAGTGATGTTCGTGTGCATCCATCAAAAGTCATCAAATGCATCATGAACACCTTTACCAAGTGCAACACGGCCTTTGGATTGGGATGACATCGCATTCTACATGGCGCTGACAATATTTCGAGATCCCGGTAGGGCAAGATCCATGGACCAAAGTTCACCAAGTGTCTCGTACCATGGTGGGCGGGGAAGGAGTCTAGAATCTCTGCCAGCCAATTGGCGTGATGCGGGGGGAGGAAAATGGTCATGTTAACGGTGTCGATGATCCACCCAAGGATGAGCTTCATCATACCCCATGAGCAATCACCAGCTCGAAGCTTCTTGAGAGACATAGATTCTCAATGTTCTGGATTATTGCCCTTTGATAACGGGCAAAAGACATTGTCCACCGCATGTAGGAGAAGGCATCACACCCATCACCGATTGTTGACACCCGAGCAGCCGGCGCGGGATGCTTGGGCAGCCCCGATAAAGTCCTCCCAATAGACATCTGTGTACGCTAGGGGGATGGCCGGACTGGGTAGGGATGGGTCCCTGGCCAATGGAGTAGGGTTGATAGACGCGAGGCTACAGGGTCTGGTGCTGGAATGCTTTCTGCAAGGTCATCCAGGTGACGGGGAAGCGGGGCCGCAAAGCATTTGATGCGGGAGTTGACGAGGTTGGTGATTGTTTCCGTTGCCATGGAAAAGACCGGTGGGCTGTTTTTTCACCCCATGGGGAGAATGAGTGGGAATGCCACAAGGGGGGCATCACTGGGCGCCGTCAAGAAGGAGATGCCCAACTTTGGGATATTGTCAACTTTGAGGGCAATGTGGTAGAAACCGTTGCTGATATCTAACTTGATGAGATAAACCAGGCCAAGTGACGGGTTGGCCAGGAGGATCTCTTGAAGACGGTTGAGGGGGTGCCCAAATTGTATTGCTTTCATTGTTGCTAAAGGTAGTGCGATGGTGTTGACTTCTCACCAGCAGTAATCAACAATCCAATGGGGAGGGCGGTCACGTTGGGGAACAACCCCCGGCGGAAAAAATTGTAACCCCGGGAGGTCCTTTACCACGGAGTATGGGAGAACAATCCACTGCCCCTTGTTGATCATGTTGATGAGTTCCTCCATCAAATAATCAATGTATTCATGGGCGGATTTGTGGGGCCCCTGGAGAGGGCGCGTTGGACTTAAGGCGGGTCCAAGGCAGAGTGGAGAGCTTGACTGGCGCGCCGCAGTGCTTGTAGTGTTGTAGCAGGCAGAGGTCCAGGTGGAGGATATTGTCCAGAGGGGGGAAATCGCTGAGAGGCCGGCAATGGGCAACCAGCCCATGCCCACTGAGGGAATGCAGCAACTGCGCATCACAGTCAATGTACTCCCTGAGTTATACTGGAACGCTGCTTGGCCTTGTCACGTTGGCGACAGTCGCTTGTTTACGCGCCAGCCCTGAGCCAGGGGGGGTAGAAGAGGCTGATTGTTTTGCGGACGTGGGGGTGGAGCGGACTAAGGATGGGGTGGGTGTGCTGTGATTGCGAGGAGGCCAAATTAAAAATGCTACCCAGCACGCAACTGCTCCCACCGGCCTGTCAGGTGGATGCATAACCATAATCGCAAAATCAAGCGACCAAGGGGGCATACTCCTCCATTGAGTATGCAACATGGTCATATAGACAAGGGCAGTTGGCATTGCACACACCTTTGGTGTGCCAAGCCAAGCACATGGGCTTTGCATCATCCCGTTTGGAGAATGGGAGGGCAGGGATAGTACCGACCTTGATCCTGTCACAGATTGCTTTAGATTTTAGGGAGCTCGTCTTGTATGCACCAAAAAGTCCTTTGTTGAATGAGGTGTTGAAACCGGTGGCAGCTGGGGCAGGCTTTGCGCTGCCGCCCACCTAAGTCAGGCACTGCTGCCAACTGAAGATGGGAGCGTGAGGCGGCTGACTGTAGAGCCCACTGAAGTTCCCCTGCGGACGGTACCAACCCTCGAGAGCCTACAGAGCGGGTGTGTAGCCCTAAAAATGCCCAAAGGTTGTTGCGATTTGCAAAGGTTTCAGTAAGGTTGTGCTCCCACTGTCATTGTTCTTTGATGTAGTTGATGATTTCATGGGAATCCGGCGGGCGTGTATCGCCCAGGTTTCTGTCAAGCTGGCTGAAATATCACATGAGCTTGAGGGACAGGGGACAGCCATTGGAGATGGTAAACTCCATTGAGTCCGCGTAACTGGGGGACATAGGTGGAGTGCGTTGCCCACCCCAGATTGTAGGCATTCATGAACCCATCATGTTACTGGAGAAACATTATGAGCGGGTGCTCTCCCAGGAGAATGGCTCGGTAGACTGCCAACATCCGAAGAATGCACCGGACTGAATCGTCAGGTCCTGGGAGGTTGACTTTGGCCTTGAATAGCACCTGGACATCCGTATGGAAAGGGGTTGCATTGATACCCTGGGCTACCTCAACATCAGAATCTGTGAAGAGGAAGGCATTGCCTAGTGAGCCAGACTCAAGGGCGTTGGGATTAAGCATGCCCCACTTCAAGGAGGTCACCTGCATGAGGAGAAAGAGGGATGGGGTAAATTGCTCATAGATAGCGCCGAGTGCCAGGAACTTATTGGGATCCTTGCCTTCAAATATGGTAAGCCTATCTTTGGATGGCGCCTTTGCCAGGATACCCCATAAAGGCACTAGATTGTGCTCTTCTCCCACGCCACAATACTTCAGAAGATGAGCAAAGTTTTCTACTCCTAACCAGGATGCGACTTAGGTGCTCTCCTTCAGTTCCCTGTTGAGGCATGCCACGGCCTGCTCATGCTGACGTTGCTGCTGTCCCACGGCGATGGTGCTGATGAGTGGTACAAATTGACTTCTGGTACATTGGCTTGGAGGTCGGCAGCAAGGAGTCCGCGGAGGTGCCTTATGTCCTGCACCATCATGCAGGAGTGAGATTGAAGCAGTCGTCTGGGATCTCGATGAGGCAGCCTTGAGTGTCGATTAGTTCCCCCTTGAAAGTGAACATCCGGCCATCAGTAGTGGATGCTCGGCCACTCCAGGTCACACTAAAAGGTGAGGAAGAGTGGCATGAGATGCCTGTCCGCTAATGCCAGGAGTGCCACCGGGAGGTTCTGGTTAGTCGTGTCCTGCTGGTTCAGGGAGTGGTCTGGGTCTGAGTTCTCGTCCAACGCCCAAACACCGTACCTCAAATCTGCTCAAGGTCAGGGTGCTCCACGAGATCGACTTGAAGCTCGGTCGTGTCGCACAGGTCAATGGACTGAAATATATGGGCAAAGCAAGAGTATTGGTTGTACAACGTGAGTCCCCAGTCCTTGTAATTGGCTGCAAAAGGGATCCCAGATGCCACCAGGTTCAATATGAAGACTTTGGGGCTGTAGCGGCAGTGTGGAGGTACAACCAAACCGTCGTCATCAACGAGGGGTGGACGTGACAGACACACCGACTCCCGGATGAGCCCCCCCCAGTAGAAAAGGGAGCCGAAGACCCAACAGTGCCACCACCTTGCTGAATCCGTTGATGCTGTGTTTACCGGCCGAGAGTTGAATGACTCTGTTCTCGTCTCGGACGTCTTGAGGAGCAAATATGTAGCCCATCAACCGTCCTGAATAATCGATATCCATGCAAGAGGGGTGATGGAGAGTGTATTAAACTACGTCCAGCGTGCATCGAAACGATGCTGCTCGCCTCTTAACTTGATGGTCTAAACTCAGTTCGAACAAGGAGTGAGAGGAGAGCAAGATCTTTCACTTTTGTTCGTTTCGCGCACTTGAGATGTGCGAATCCCAAGTTGTAGGCAACTTCAAGTCCCCTGCGCTATGACCCACTACAGTGCATGTCATGTACAACGCCTTGTGCATGTCAAAAAATGCACATTATTTCACCTCTCTCAGAGTGTTTTGTAGGTATCGTAGCAGCAGCCCCCGCGCCCCCTTTTTTCTCCCCCCCCCCGATGACGCCTTTGTTGGACGATACCGTATTGAATATCATAGTAGTATTCATTGAACCCATGGATGACTACGCCCCCCTCGCGACCCCGCTCGATGTGTCGTTATTCTTCGCCTTCTTATGTGTCTTCCTTGGCGGGTACTATCGCACGGTACTATCCCCCGTCACCGGCCGTCCGAACGGCTTCGGCGATTCTCCCGTCATCAGCAACTTGCACAGCATACCGTTGTGCGCGCTGGCATTTTTGTCGTTGAATCGGATCATCCCGGAAACAGTCCCCATCTGTTGGAGCGTTTCGTTCTTCGTCGTTGACCTCATCGATTGCATCGTACGGTGGGAGGCGATGTGGTTCGTCCATGCGGTCATCAGCCTCGCGCTGAATCTGCTCACAGTTCAGTTCCCAATTCATCGGGAATTGAGGAGCGTTAGCAAGGGATTCTTCGCGGAGGCGAGTACGGTAAGCCGACCCGGTCCATTATGCCTCGGTGATAGCTCGGTGTGTGTTTTTCATCCTTTGGTCGGTCGGGGGTGGGAGAAATCGTACGAGGGAATGCTATTTTGGATTCTCCCTCATTTGAATCCATAACGCTGCCGGCATCGCATGTCCTATCCTGCTCCATACTTCGCTGACTTGATCTCATCGACAACGCCGGAAATTTTTCCCTATCGTCGTCTTCGCCGCTGAACGACGATGGCAACCGTTCAGCCGTTTCTGAATTACTGGAAAAAGTCGAGGAGTTATTCATCGTACGTCGTATTCTTCATCGTCTTCACCTTGTGTCGGGTGATATGGGTGCCGTATTTCATTTATACGACCTACGTTCATCATATGCACGGTGAACTTGATATGCTGATATGGCCGAGCCTGGCGTTCTGTTTGTTGCAGTTCGCATGGTATGCGAAGATGTGCATGATAGCAGTCAATTATAAGATCCCGAAAGATCTGATGGAACAGGTTTCAAAAGCGCAGTGATCTGCTTATTGCAATCAAATTCCCGCATATGGTTTGTTTTTGTGCATGGTAGGACAAGCTTTATTCTCACGGCGAATTCTGAGATATTCGTTTCGAATTGTAATGCAAGAGCATGATGTATTCTCATGAGGAATAATCATACTTCTCATTTGATAAGCAAAGATCAATCTTGGTGCCTATTGCGGGTCATTTCTTGCATAGACGTTTAGTCACCCAACATGTGGCGAGATGTTCTTGTCCAGAATCTGTGGTCGTTCGTTTGATGCTCCGAGAGAAGATATACGATGGTTTAGTCACTCAACACAGCGCGACAGAGAGCAGTGGCCCATTAGGTCTCGCATGCTGATGCACTGATTGGATAGAACTAATCCATTATATGTGTTAAAGCTATTTCAGATCAAGTTCATCCGATTACTAGAACTGTGCGTGTTCCTCTTGATGACAAGCGGAAAATCTCTTTCCTCGGAGGGGCTTTTGTAAAGTTACCTTTGTGGCCTACAGGATTCAGCTGTTTGTCTATGTCTATGATAGGGCTGAAAGTTTCTCGTAGTGGACCCATTATTGAAGTCGATTAATTTTCTCTGTTTTTCGAGGCGTTATGCAGGCTTAGGAAGTCGTGTTGTGAGCATTTCCGAAATAATCTCCAGTCCAACTCTTCACCTTACTGGCTCCGAACTAGCCCCAACTGTCATACGAGGCCCACAAACCGAATCACTATGGCATTTGGTAAACCAACTCCTCTGGCTTACCCTTCATCAATACCGCCCCACCTCCATCCTTGTCATCGCTTCCTGTTGTTTTCCTCCGGGACGCAGCGAATCGAAAACGAACATTGTACAGACGCGCACTCTCTTTCGTGCGCATCATCTCCATAGTTCCCACAATACGCGTGGTCTGATCAGGAAGGAGGGGGATAGCGCTGGGGAAGTGAAACACTTGCTGACCCCAGTGAGTGTCTGTCACAAAAAAGAAAAAATGCAAGTACGGTTGATAAGTGCATGCCCAGATCAGAACAAAAACGAATTCGTGGTCTGCACCCGCTAAAACAGTAATTGAATTTTAACTCACATCCCATCTCCGGACCCGTCGACAAGTGAGCCGGGTTTGAAACCTCAGGGGCCACCCTCCTTCCTACCTCGTCTGTCCTCGATTTGAAGTCGACGGTGAACCACCCCGCAAAACCGCTAATCGGTCCTGCTGCTCCAGAGTCTGAAGCAGAATCACCGTCCGCCGATCCGAATCCGGTCGACAACCTCCTCCCCACAACGTCAAAATCGATCGGCGAGCCGCTACCTTTATCCTCACCAATATCCAATCCAACGCCCCGTGCGTCCTCGACAGTACAAGTGTGCATATCGTACTCCTTCACTACAATCGGATCGGCCAAAAGGCATCCCGTCCTAAGTTCAGCCCATCTACTGCTCATGACGTAATACTCCCTCTGCTCTCTGTCATAATCCTGTTCGAGGACACTCATGTCCACGCCGTACATTGTTGATGTGACCTCAGCGAATTCCCTCCAATCATCCATGGCATTCGCATAATCGTTGTGCGATACTCGACGTTCCTCCTCGTCAGAAATGGGAGCTACAAGCATGGTGGCGTGGGAGGGCATCATGAGACCTGTCTTAGGCTTGAGAAATGTATCCCGTGCTCGGACCAGAGAGTCCAGCATGGACTCGCGAAGGAGAAAGTATCCCATCCATTCTATCAAGCACCCATAATAAAAATGCGATTGTTTGTATGAATGCAGTAGTAGATTTTAAGACATGGACGCCATAAGTTAGGGTTAGGGTTAATCAATATAATGGGAAATAGCAACGCAGATGTAGTCCAATTTGCACGCACAATGAACAGAAACATCGCACTACTCACCCGATAATATGATATCCACAACACGCTGATTCTTTCTGCCATCTTCGTTTACTTCAACATCTCCCACCTCGAGCGTCAAACCTCCCAATCCCAATCCACCATCAATCCCAATGCCATCCCAATCCTCTTGTGGCAGAATCACGTCCTCCACTGCACCCTGGATGACAGTCACAATGTGTTCGACGCCGTTCGCCTTCACAACCCTTCTAGCGTGATTCGCCATGTCGGTGTACTCGATCGCGTATACGCGCTTGGCACCCGCCTGTGCCGCCCAGACTGACATAACACGGATAAGATGCGACAAGGAGAAATTATCAGGTCAAGAGGAAGGGGAATCATGAGAGTGAATGTTCATGTACAATTGAGCAAACGGGCACATGAGAGACTATCAGTGCTCGTGACATTTCCCATTCTCATTGTCAAAGGGCCAAGAGAGTCACTTCAATCTGCGAAACTCACCGGCCAAGATGCCCGATCCAGTCCCAACGTCCATCACGACCTTGTCCTTGAAAATGTCCGCGTTTCCGACAATGGCGGCGTGGTACGCAGCCATACGATTGTGATCCGTCAGCATCTGCTTCTGATGATAGAGTTGTGCATACTAGTCATACGAAATAAGACCACGGAAAAAAAGAAAACGAGCGACGCGAGATAGGAAGAGGAGCGGCATGAGTCGCTTTACATGAAATACAAAGATGATCGCGAGCTGATGGCTGATGGAAATCCAAGAGAACGCAGCCAAACGTACCGCACAGAAATAATTAGCGAAGTCTGTTGCCTTGGATTTCTCGTCACTTCCGTCGAAAGTGGGTATGTTCTGCGAAGCTCTTTCGCCATTGCTTGGGATGGTGGATGCAGACGACATTATGACTGCGGTCTCGATACTGCTTCTAGTAGTGGTATTCGTCTTCCCGTTTAATTTTCTGTTTGGTGAATTGGTTGTAAACTTGTCGCTTGAAAGAAAATGAGAACGTCTTTGCGATAATGATGACGATGACGTCGACGGTAGAAAAGGAGTAAAAGGAAATGCTATTGGAAACAAAAGCAGAGTATTGGAGTATGAGACGAATGTCGCGATGGTAGTTGTAGTTCTGACGAGTTTCGCGCGGCTCGAAATTGTCCTACTTGTCATTAAGATGAAAAGAGTACTAGCGGATAATATAATATTGATCGCAAAGCTTCAGCTCGCGACGTCGCAACAAATATTAATCGTAGATGAGGGTAGTCCGTTGGTGATTTTATGGACATGGAGTGAGATGAACCAAGCTAATGAGAAAATTTATGTTGTGATGGGGAAGATTTTTGTGTTTTTTTTTTGGTTGGCTCCCGCCCTCATTTGTTTTGGCGGGAGAGAGAGAAGAGGAGGCCGGGTGAGCATCGCCGGAAGGGGGACGGGGCGGCAGAGGCAGAACGGTGCACCAACTCTAGGTAACACTGGTTGGTCCAAACCCTCAATAAAATGAGCGGCCGGTCGTTGTATGGCACCATAAGGACATCCAATGATGGCGACGACGACGATGATGGTGATGATGCCATCGCCATCAGCCGGGATGAGAACTCGGCGCTCCTGGCATCGTCTCGAGTAGGAAGGGAGGCGGTGACGTCAAAATCATCGTCGTCGTCTTTTATCAAGACATTCCATGACTATTGGTCCTACGTAACTTTTGACTGGATATCGCCTCTCCTTGAAAAGGGAAATGCTAACGGTCAGTTGAACTCGGAAGATCTGAAGGAGTTACCGCTCCCGCTCGATTGTACGACGATGGAGGTGTACGCAGTTTTTTGCAAATGCTGGGAGGAAGAGTTGGAAAGAGTGGCCAAGGCCAAGGTCAGTGCCAACGGTAGGAATGGCTCCAAAAACAAGAGAAGAGAAAATGACAGACCCGAGACCATCGACAAGACGAATGCGAAAGACGAAGCCTTCGTAGCGTCGTCGGGTAGCGAAAGTAACGAGGGAAGATTGATGGACGGACTATACGAAGATGACATATTCGACGTTTACAATCATCAACCATCCCTGATCCGGACATTGTACAACGCGTTCGGATCAGACTTTGTCCGGGCAGGTGGACTCAAGCTCGTACACGACTCATTTTTGTTCGTCGGTCCTCATGTTTTGAATCGCCTGATACATTTCCTGAGGGATCGAGATGCATCGTTGAGTTATGGTTTTGGTCTTGTGCTAGCAGGTAGGTACAGTTTTGTTTTTTTGGCTTTCGTGCTGGTGAAGTCGTGGGGTAAGCGTTCTCATACATCTCGCCCCGTATTCTATATTTGGCGACAACATCATTTTGCACAGTGACCTTTAGCCAAATTACTGGCAGCATTTGCCTGCGACATTACTTTTACAAGTGCAACTCCGCCGGACTGCGAATTCGCACGGCGGTTGTAATTGCCATATACAAAAAGTCGTTGATTTTGTCGTTGAAGGAGAGATACGTCCGGGGCGGTCCGGGGCAGATTGCCAACCTTGTAGGAATCGATGCGCAGCGTTTGCAGGACTTACTCACATACCTCCACGCCGTCTGGTATTCCTTCTTTCAAATTGGTTTGGCGATGTACTTTCTCTGGGGACAGGTCGGACCTTGTAAGTCAAATTCATATCATGACATCTGAAATATAGTGACCTCGTGTCAAACGAAATGGTTGCTATATTGGCGAGGATTCGTTCAACCCTTCTCTATTCAACCCTCCTTTACCTCTCACCACTACATGGTTATTTATACACTAAATATGTCTCCAGCCTGCCTTGCTGGGCTCATTGTTATTCTAATGATGATTCCCACGACCAATATCGTGGCCCGTTTCCAGGGACGTATACAAAGCACGTTAATGAAGGCTCGCGATGTACGCACATCGCTCAACAGTGAGATGTTGGGCGCGATGAAGGTTATAAAAATCCAGGCCTGGGAGGAGAACTTCCGTACCAAGTTACTAAGTTTGCGTAATGCGGAACTGGAAAAACTGTGGCGCTACTTTCTGACGTCAGGGATATCGGTCTGTTGATTTCCCTCTTCTTTATATTTGCGCAACTTCTGATGAACTAACACCAACGCTACGACTGTTTTGTTTCATGAATAGGTAACAATCTACAGCTCCGCGCCGCTTCTCGTAGCTCTTGCAACTTTCGCGGCATTTACCGCGCTTGGTGAAACGCTCGACGTGGCCACAGCCCTGACAGCTCTGTCAGTATCAGCTTCACTGCACTTTTTAACATTCACGCTCCTATCACTTTCTTTCACCCCTAACTTTGTCTCTCAACTCTCTCGAAATTCAGCGCTTTATTCGATATTATTCGTTTTCCCATGATTATGCTACCGCAAATTGTCAACAGCATTGTGGAGGCGAGCGTAAGCGTCGAACGCATCCAAGATTTTTTGTTGAGCGAGGAGTACAGCATCGTGGGAGAGGGCTCCTTAAAAGAAAAGGGTGAAGTTTGGATGAATGGAACATTCGTTTACGGTAAGTGTGATCGATTTATTCCCGATACTTATCACTCTCTTATGCCGATCAACGTTGCATTGTCGTAGATTCGAAAAAGCCCCGTGTTGTGCCTGATTCCGGAGGCGAAGGTGCAGGCGCAGAAAACATTGCGGGCATAAAAAGTCTGATGCAGCATCACCGACGTATGATGAATGAGGCGGTTTTCGACAGAAGCTGGGAAATGTAAGAAACTGGTCAAGAATGAGTCCATCAATGAGCGTAGTATCCATGACGCACTCATTTGTCTATTACTGAACCCTCTGCCACATGAATTGCTAGGTTGCTACTTAAAGCGCAGCTGAAGGACGCCGAGGATAAGATCAAGCAGCTTGAAAATGAAATATCCCCAAAACGATTTGTCGATGGAGAGGATAAAAGTGTCGGCCAGGAAGAAAAGTGGTCTCCTTCGTCTCTACTTTCGTTGCGCAGGGTCCGCATGCATATCAAACCGGGAGAGTTTATCGCTGTTGTTGGAGGAGTCGGTGCAGGAAAGGTAAATGCACTACACACGCAACTTAGTTTCTCGTATTTCTTACCGCTCGTGCAACTAATTTATTGCCATCGTTTCTACAGTCTACACTGATCAACAGCATCCTCGGTGAAGGACGCCCCCTTTTTGGTTCGGACCTGGCTGTAAAAGGGGCACTCGGTGTATTCGTGTGAGTCGGATAGATCCTGGTCGCTTTCGTGCATTTGACAAACGTCAAACTTAATTCTCTTACATCTGCTCCCAAAAAATAGGCAAACACCCTTCATCTTGAATGAAACGCTCCGAGAAAATATTTTATTTGGTCGCAACAATCCCGTCGATGAAGAGCGTTATCAACTAGCATTGAGGGTGTGCTCGCTTAGGCACGATCTCAAACTTCTATCACATGGGGATAGGACTGAGATCGGCGAAAAAGTTGGGTTGTTATTGCGTCGCCGCTTCCTTGTGAATCCTTTTGTACCACACCCTCGTACCTCACTACGTCGTTCACATCTGCTCTCGCTATACTGGATACAGGGGATTACATTATCAGGAGGCCAAAGGGCACGGGTAGCCTTGGCACGTGCTGTTTATTCTGATGCTGACGTATACTTGCTTGATGATCCTCTTGCAGCTGTGGATGCCCACGGTAAGATACCGCCCAAAATCTCTCACCTTTTGTCGACTTTTTTTGTCTAACATAAATAAATCATTTCTTGTCTTTCAGTAGGAAAAGACATTTTCAACAAATGCATTGTGGACGAGCTCTTGTTGGGGAAGAGCAAGATGAAAGAACTTGAACAGAACGGAGGACAGATGCAGGACGGTGCAAAGGACATCCGTGGTTTGACAAATTTGCTTTTAGGCAGAAGCCCATCGAAACTAGGCGCTGACGATGATAGTTATCGGAGCGGGAGAAATGCCACCGTTATTCTAGTGACAAATGCTCTGCAGCACTTGAGCCACCCCATGGTGTAAGTCTTCCTGCGATTTTTCTTGCTAATATCTGAGTGTCGACTCTCATTTACGGCCTCATGGGTGACTTTACCGCTGCAAACTTTCCGATTCGTAAGAGACAAGATCATAGTCCTGGAGGATGGATGTGTGCAAGAAATCGGGTCATTCTTTGAGCTTTCCTCCAATAATAATTCTCGATTTGCGGCGTTTTTGAAAACAATGGCAGAAACGTCTACCGCGTCGAGAGATAATACTCCGTCAGATGTGGGGATTGCTGCCGAAGGGATTGACTATGGCGGTGACGAACCAGAGGTCGCCAAGTTAATTCGTGTAGAACCTCAACGAAGCAGATCAAATAGTGTGATAATTGCTGAAAATATGAAGGGCGATGACAGCGGGGCAATCATGACGGTCGAAGAAAAAGTTTCCGGATCTGTCGACCGACAAGTTTATTTAGCTTGGGCAAAAGCAGGCGGAGGGGTATCAATTGCGATTTTGATTCTTGGAATGTTTATCGTAGTTGAGACAATTAACGTGTCGTCCAAATGGTGGCTGACTTACTGGAGTCAAAGTGGTGGATCACACGCGTACTTCTACCTCGGAATTTACTCTCTGATTAATTTTTCGGCCATCATCGCGACATTTATTCGCCTTATTCTTTTTGTACGCGTTGGGCTTCGTGCTTCGCGCTCAATGTTTGAGAATCTACTCGATTGTGTTCTTGAGGCACCGATGTCTTTCTTTGATACGTACGTTTCATGCATGTATATTGTATCTCGTATTCACTATTCAAACCTAACTTTTTATTCTTCCCATGTGAAGCACTCCATTAGGAAGAATTATAAACAGGTTCAGCAAAGATATGTTCACTGTTGACGAACAGCTTGTGGTCTCCAGCAGAAGCTATCTCGTCACCCTTTTGAATGTGACGAGGTGAGGATTATTTTTTATCATGACACTTCCCGATCAGTGGTCAAATATTTACTAAAAATCTGTTTTTTTCATATTTGTTTTTCAGTGCCATTTTTGTTGTGACGGCTGTGACGCCCATGTTTCTCGTCGGGTTGATTCCTGTAAGATTTAGTGATCATCTTTGAGCTTCAGATTGTGGCACCGTGCTTATTTTTATTGCTTTTAATCGCTTTGCAATCAAAGATAATGATGTTCTATGTCCAGCAGCAGAGATACTTCACCATGAGTTACAGGGAATTGAAAAGAGTAAGAACTTGTATTATCCTCGCCCCCAAATTCTTGCTTGCTGGAATGTCTCTCATAGTAATCTTCATGCCGTTCAGCTGGACTCAGTGAGTAGGTCGCCAATATACGCATTATTGGGAGAGACTATCGATGGTGTCTTGACTATTAGGTAAGACTTTATCATGCATAACAAAACTTGTTTTGACATATAAAAAAAATTTATCGTGTTTTGTAAACAAACGAAACCAGAGCTTTTGGAGCCGAAAAAAGCTTGACCAGTCGAATGGTAAACATGCTCGACAGGTGAGACTTTCGACTAAAAATAACATCCTCGTCGGTTCATCACGTGTGGAACTCTTGCGTCATGTCATTCTCATACAATTAAATTAGCCAACAGACGGCGTATTACCTTACCTTTGTTGCAGCAAATTGGCTATCAGTTCGCCTGGAGTTTGCTGGAACTATGATTGTAATGTGCGCATGCCTTTTTGCTGTTATAGGACGCAGTCATTTGGGAGGAAATGATCACTTCGCAGGTAAATCAATTTAGCTTTTTCATTTTTCGCCTCATAAGCAAAACGTCCACCAATTTACTCTGAATCGTCTCGTCTACTGCTCTCCAAGGGCTTGCGGGTCTCTCCATTTCGTTTGCTCTTTCGATCACGAGCACTTTAAATTGGACTGTTAGAATGGCCAGTGACATGGAAGGGAATTTCGTAGCCGTTGAACGGATACAGCAATATTCAGCTATAAAAGGGGAAGCGCCGCGGTCGACCCGAACGGATGAAACTCTCATGAATCGGCCGGTGGAAGGAAGAATCGAGTTTATCAATGCTATGTTGAAGTATCGCCCTGGATTGCCGCTGGTCCTAAAGGGCCTGGATATATCCATCCCATCTAAGAGCAAAGTTGGCGTAGTCGGTAGGACCGGTGAGTCCCTCCCTGGAATAATATCTCAGTCATAGTCGAAGACCCTCAAACAAAAATCGAACTGATGTTGCCAATCCAACGAACTCTCTCTCCATTTCTATCTAGGTGCCGGGAAGTCTACGGTAAGTTTGATCGCCTGTCTCACTTTGTCGCCACCGACAAATTCAATATATCTAATCCGCTCTTGGCTGTCGATTCAGTTGATGGTGGCTTTGCTACGAATTGTTGAGTTACATGCTGGGTTGATCAAAATCGATGGCATCGACATTAAATCGTTGGGTCTGAAGAAACTTAGATCCATGATTGCAGTTATCCCACAGGATCCAGTTCTATTCGCCGGAAATATTCGTACAAATCTCGACCCCTTCGGTGATTACGATGACGCCAGGTTATTTGAAGTGTTGGAGCGTGTGGGCCTTTACTCCCCAATGGAAAAGGTTTCATCAGGGCTCAGCCTTTCCTCACTCGGTAGTAGCGAGTTAAAGGCAGGCGGGCGTACTCAGCCTATCAAATCGCTATATGAGGAGGTCTGTGCAGGGGGGAGCAACTTTTCTGTCGGACAGCGCCAATTAATTGTTATCGCCCGTGCAATGCTAGCCGAAACTAACATTGTGGTCATGGATGAGGCGACCGCATCTGTTGATGCCGATACTGATGCTCGAATTCAGCGCGTGTTCCGTTCGGAGTTCAGCAGGGCTACTTGCATCACTGTGGCCCATCGATTGAATACAATCATGGATAGTGATTTCGTACTAGTGATGGATGATGGCCGGGCCGCAGAGTTCGATAGGCCGTCACTTTTGCTGTCAAAAGAGGACGGCATTTTCAAATCCCTTGTTGATGCATGGGAAGATGAAAACTGAGGTCGACCGAGGAGCATTCAATTATCAGGATGCTAGGGACAATGATGACCACCCATACCGTGGTTGTAAAGGCAAAATGATTTTTTTCTATACCTTTCGTTTGAAATAAAGCAAAGTGGATTTATTATCTCATACACATAAGCAGCTAAGCCTTAGTGCCTTTATACAGGCCACTTGAAAGCAGAGTTTCGTACCCCCAACTCATAGTGAGGTTTTATTTGGAGGCCGCCACGAGGAGTGAAGAGGAAATGGCGGGATGACAAGAGTCGCACCAAATTCCGTCGAGAAGAGGAGATCAAACGGAGTCACTAGCCCTCGACGCCTCCCGTTTCTCGACGGATCCATTCGCCGTCATTTCCGCCGCACACAGCCTCGTCGCAAGCCGCCCTAGCCCACCGTCATCCTCCAGCAATAAAAATTATTCGTGACAAAATCAAACCCGAGTCTCAGTACACCGATCGTTCTCCTCCCGCAATAAAAACATTCTGTCCATCTGTCCGTGTGTCCGTGTGTCCGTGTGTCCGTGTGTCCGTGTGTCCGTGTGTCCGTCTGTCCGTCTGTCCGTCTGTCTCTCTGTCCGTCTGTCCGTCTGTCCATCTGTCCATCTGTCCATCTGTCCATCTGTCCATCTGTCCATCTGTCC
>JALLBA010000572.1:0-20767 GCA_036939675.1 Cyclostephanos invisitatus
CGACGACGACGACGACGACGACGACGACGACGACGACGACGACGACGACGACGTGGCAGTAGCGTGTATCTTACGAATATTCAGACCAAGGGTGGACGGGTGGGGGAGAGCGTAATGGCCAAGTGAATCCCGCCATAATTAGGAATTTGAAGGAGAAAAGGAGATTTTTCTGCGCCGCGATCGATTCCCGCCGGCCGGGGCCAGTCTCTACTTACCTATCGTATCGTACTCTCTCATTTTTGCATGCCATTGAAATCTGATTCCACAACACATTCAAAAGGAACCCCCCACCCCCTGCCTGCCCTCCATCCCCTCCATCCCCTCCATCCCCTCCTCCTATTGGACATCCGCAGCCCATTCGAGTTTCTCTTTCCCTCGACGAGGTGCTCCTCACGGAAAGACAGATGGACGGACGACCGCCCCCCCCGCCGAACCCGCCATCGTCGCGTCCTCCCCCACCTTCTCCTCCGCCAATGACGACGCCGCCGGGGGACCCCAACGTCGTCGTCGTCGTCGTCAACGAGCAACAAGCGACGGCGACTAGCAGGGATAGGCCCACCCTTCCCTCCTCGGTATTGCGCGATTCGAGCATCGGCGGCATCTCGAGGAACGGCAACAGCGTCGCATTCGTCGACGGCCCTCCCGATCATCATCATCGTCCGTCCTCGTCGTCGTCGTCCTCCGTCATGCAGCAACAACAACGACGACAGCAACAACAACGGCCGTCGCCGATATCGCTGAACAGGGTCGTTAGTTCCCAATTCGAGAACGAGGCGGAGACGCACATAATCGCCGCGTTGGAGATGGAGGACGATGATATCGTCAACGGACGCGGTGGCCACGGCCTAGGTTACGGCAACAACAATGGCAGCGTCGGGGGCAGTTCCAGCGGGAGGGGACTCCTCGGCGAGGGAATCGTCGGCATCGAGGACTATTCCGACGACGACGAATACGACGACGACCAACGTCAACAATCGCGACAACCACAGCAGCAGTCGCAACAGCGGACGACGAATGCGCCGACATCCGGCAACAGGGATCGGACCATGAGCAACGACAGCTTCCTACATAGGGTCGCGAGCATGCAGAACGAGCTGCCGCAGTACCAACAACAATACCGTCCGGGGGGCGGTGGCGGGAGCGACGCGTCGACGGGATACTCGTCCTCGCCCGTGAACGGGGCGACGGTGGTCTCGTACACGCGCATGCGGGGGAGGAATGCGATGGCGAATAATAATGCGTCGAACGACGATGCCGATCGCGTCGGCGGAGGCGGCGGCGGGGGGGGGGTCGAGAACGATGTCCCGATCGACAACGCGAGGGAGTTGCTCGCGATGCACATACGACGCGAGACGGAGGACGTCGCGCGCGATTACGGGGGGGGGGACGGCGCGTTGTTCGTGGAGGCGGCGAGGCAACGCGGCGCCGATGCGTCGTCCTCCGGACCCGTCCCTCCGTCCTCGTCGAACGCCGCGGTCGCCGTTGACGACGGAGGAGGAGGAGGAGGAGGAGGAAGGGGGGGGGGGGTAACAACTCACGACGACGATGGCGGCGTTGGAGGGGAGAAGAGGACGACCGACGACGGAGCCGGGAATATCATGACCGACGCGACCGAGACCACCGGCAACATGAACTTGATGGCGGATCGATTGCGCTCGTTGCAAACCCGACGGACGGGTCTCGTACGCGGCGGGGGGAGCGTGGCCACGTCTATATCCGGCGGAGACGGAGGAGGAGCGGGGGGGGACGACGACGGCGGGATTGAATCCTCGGGGGATCGTTTGATCGCCGCACTGAACAGCGTCGATTCGTCCAAGGACGGGTCCTTCTGGGCGAAGATACGTTCGGAATACAACGATTTGATCGTGCCCAAACTGCCGCAATTCCGTAAGGAGATATCCATGGTCCTATTCTACGTCGTCGTTCCATTCCTGGCCGTGGCCGCATTGTTGTTTTACATGCTCGACAATCCCATGGCGGGCGATACGGGCACATCGATCAGCTGGTGGATACTGTTCGTGGGCGTACGGCAGCCTATCATATTCGAATTCACGCGCGTTGGCGAGGTGTTCTGGGTGGAGATATTCGCTTTGAGGAGTAAGCTCTTCAACAGGGCGGTTGGACCCTATGTTTCGTTGGCGTTCATACAGAGCAGCGGATGGTGAGGAGATATAAAAAATCGAAAGGTCGATGTGCACATTTCAACAAAAATGGACTCCGCTCACGATCGAATGAACACCGCATTGTTTGCCCCATTCTCAACTGTAACTCTCCCTTTTATCAGGCCGTACATCGTATGCTTTTGGGCAGTGCTGAATTTTGCATTTTTATACGGTAACCTGCAATTTCACAAACATTGGTGAGATCTATTCCATCTCTCCGACGTAATAGAATGATGATGGACACTGATTGGCACTAATTGTCGCATGCGTATTTCCAGGATGTTCTGGCAGGAACCGCTAGATCTCTTCAACTCGAATAATCCCGCCGGTGTCGTCACCGAAGATGAGACTTACTTTAAGTTCTTACTGTCGTGCATATTCGTTGGCGCGGTGGTGTCGTTCAAGAGGCTATTTCTCGCCATCTATCTGGGACGACGAGAGGTCACGCATTTTAGTGGCGAGCTCGAGATGTTGATGGCTAAAATGATCCTCATAGGCGAGGTTGCGAATCTTGCTCGAAACATTGAGAACAAACGAGACCTCTTCGCATCGGCTCCGCAGTTCGACCAAGGCGAAAGCGAAAATAGGGTTCATTTTCGACAATTCATGAGTTATGACGAAATGGAAGCCAAGCCTGCGCCGACCATATCCGAACGTGAAGATCTCGAGGTGCCGATGACGTCGCCCCCGAATGTGGTAGACACTGATCCATCTCAGGGAGAGTCTGCATACACCAGTCCACCCATGCCGGGACGAATTCATCGCTCTGTGTCGAATGCGGGTGGAGTTAGAACAGGATTCGCGAGGGGCGATTCTTCCTCGAATGTGGAATTGTGTGAGTTATTATTAATGATAATTGCATCATGATTTTCGTTCGACCTCTTTTTTTGTCGATCAATGCTTAGAGATTTGTGAATTTCCGATGCATTGTACCTAGTGACATTACTTTCTGAATGGGAGGAGCCAGAGCTCACCGCCCAGAAGCAAAATAAAGCATCTGTTCGTGACCTTGTTTTATTCAAAAAATCTGTGAACTGCATGGATGACAAGTATCCGTTTGGCCACGCCTTTGGTAATGTACGTTCTCTCCTCCTTGCAACTCATAGTGCTCATGTTGCTCTCTAATGATTTTTCCGTTATTGCACCAACAACTGAACCGATAGGCTAAAACTCGAGAGGCGTGCGTGAAATCAGCTCAGGAAGTGTACGTTTTCTTTCGTTTCACTGGAAACTTTGCCTCTTTGTCGCATGCTGATGTTGTTATTCCGCCGCTGCGCCACTGACATGAACCAAACAGGTATGACCGACTAATGCTTAGTGTGGCTGCTCCACCATCAAATAGATCGAGCAGGTTTGACGATGGCTCCGAGCACGTGCTACCGTTCTCAATTGTGTCGGTGCTTGCGACGGATGCCAATGGGATTTTTATGGATGCCAAGATTAAATCTCTCATACGTTTGTTCCGGCCCGACCGGGAGGGCGATTTGAGTCGCTTAGACTTTGTGAGATCAGTCGATACGGTGTATAAGCAGTTGAGGCTGCTTCGAGCAAGCATTGGCAACTCAGGTGAGACGTGTAACCCGTTTAGCTTTATTGAAAGCGAGATATGACGTGATGTCTCACCATCATTCAGCGCAAATCGATCTCGCCTTTGAGAAAATCGTCAATTGTTTTTTCTACTTCTTCTTGTCTGTTTGTGCCGTTTCCATATTGGGAATCGACTTGTGGACGGTGAGTTTGGCTTGCCATAGAGATGGTTTCGACATGATTATTTATTACATCTAATATAACGCCCACTCACACGCCGCATAGAATTTCATCATTCCCTTGAACGCATTCTTCCTTGGGCTATCATTCCTCTTCGGCGCGGCTGCATCAAACTATTTCGAGGTATATCTTCGTCTTATTTTCCCTTTTTTTTCGAATTCGAGTTCATTGAACATTTCTCATTTTTTTTCTTTTGCTGCATACTTCAACCTTCAGGGACTCCTTCTCATATTTGTGAGACGGCCGTATGACATTGGAGATCGCATTGCGACGTCGGATCCCTCGAATGAAACGGACCCAAACGGCTCGGCGACGTGGTATGTCGACAAAGTGACTCTTTTTTCGACAACAGTCCGCTTCGCGGCCACGAACGAGGTCGCCACCTATTCCAACGGCAGTCTGGCCGTTTTACGCATTATCAATGCCAATCGATCTCCTAAGGCCTGCATCAGTATTGCCATTAAATTTGGTCTAGAAACTCTCTTCGGCAAGATTGCGATCTTTCGCGAGGCTGTTGAAAAGTTCGTCAAGGCACGCCCAAGGTAAGCTTGTTCTGTGACCAAATCGTTTCCATTCCATGTATGGCATGAACCTTAAGTATCAAACGATGCCGTTCGCTTGATAGAGAATGGGTTTCGTTGGTAGCATTTAGAGCTTCTCGGGTGGAGGCTGATTTTGGTTACGTGGAGTACAAGATCGTAGCACAACACCGTGAACGTTGGGTGAGTGGAAATGTCTCTGTCATTTTTATCTGATTCATTCGTCTCTCTCGTTCGGCGGCGGAACTTATTTGTTCCCTCAAACCAAATTAATCCTACTTATGACCAGCAAAATATAGGACTAATCTTGCAAAGCAAAGCCGATCTATCAAGTTTTTGCCTAGAAGTGACAAAGAAACTAGACATGAAGTACGAATCACCACCGATGCCCGTAAATCTCAGCGAGAACATCGGTTTGCGTCGTATCCTTGGAGATCAGAGCGGTGGTGTGATCGATGAAGATACTCAGGCTAGGGAGGAGCAGCGGATTCTGTCAGTAGACGACCTGCAAGATATTGCCGACCTGTTTCAGATTAGATCAATGTAAAGTGGAGATTTATGACGAACTAGTCCATTTCCCTCGCCTGAATTAGGACGAACTATGTATCCAATTACATAAACATATTGTTGCCGTTTGCACCTGATAAGTAAGTCAACAGTCAGAGAAGAAAGAATGGATAAGATTGTATTGGAATAATATGGGTTCAAGATATGATTGATTGTTTGCGGGCTGGTGATGGTAAAACTTCACGTAAATTTTGAATCTATTTAGGATCCCCTACGCTTGCCTACGCAGTACAAGTCAGCTTCTTCCCTGTCTTATTCATCGCCATCATTTACTCTTCTTCTGCGGACGGCAATCCCATTGTTGTCGATGTCATCGTCCTCATTGTTGTTGTCATCTTCATTATCGCTGACGTAGTCATCGTCGTCATCATCATCGTCGCTGACATCGTCATCATCATTGCTGTCATCACTTTCGTCATTGATGGCATCGTCGCTGACATCGTCATCGTCATCACTACTTTCGCCGTCACCTTCACTACCAACAACATCATTGCTGTCGTCGCTATCACTAAGGAATCATAGAACGTTTGGAACAATTATGGCAACCATGGAGAGAGAATCAGTTCGACATAGCATCTTTGTCAACAGGGAGAGGAGTATCTTGGTTTTTGTCAAATTGTTCGTCGATTTTCAATTTCCAGCGGGCTAGCTCCAACAACATGGGAGCATCCTCCGAATCTTTGTAAACGAAAATCATGGAGTCAATGGCATCAAAATATGTTTTCAACCCACGCTTGGAGATCGAAGGTATGTGACTAAACATTCCGTGGATGTTGGTCTGCCATTTCCTTGGTCGTACAAGACCCAAACGGTGTGGAATATTGTGTCGGACTGAAAAACAGTAAGAACTCAGGCACTTTTCATGAGCCCCATAATTCCGCCAATCCCGCATCGACTTTGAGGACACGAACTCTTCGATTTCATCGCAGAGCACCACTCTTGTCAAACTTAAGCAACAAAGGAACGCCTTGTCGTGGATTTCTGTGACGGCGGGGGGGACGACAAGGCGTTGTAATGATGTGCAGTGGCAAAATGCCTCATCTCCAATCTCCTCCGGTCCCTCGCCTAGGTTGACAGTAGTCAGCTGCGTGCATCGATAAAATGCCCAGGCCTTGCTCGCCGTGACAGTGGAGGGCATAGAAACCTCATGTAGTGATGCACAAATTTGTAATGCCTCATCTCCAATCTCCTCCAGCCCCTCGACAGGATTCACAAATGCTAACTGTGAGCATCCCTCGAATGTGGAGTGCTTGATTGCCTTGATGGCGGGGGGTAACATTATCTCTTGTAGCGTTGTGCATGCGTAAAATGCATTCTCCCAAATCTCCTCCAGACCGTCGCCAAGATTCACAGTCGTCAACCACGAGCGCACCAAGCGAATGCCCAGTTCTTAATCGTCTTGACGCTGGAGGGGATCTAAATCTCATGAAGCGTTGTGCATCGAAGAAATGCCGCCGCCTCGATCTCCTGCAGCCCCTCGATGAGATTCACAATCGTCAGCTGCGAGCACCGATTGAATACCCTGTCCTGAATCGCCTTGATGGAGCGGGGGATCAAAATCTCATGCAGCGATTCGCATTCCTCAAATGATCCATTCCCGATCTCCTCCAGCCCCTCGCTAAGATTCACAATTGTTATCTGCGTGCATTGAGCGTATGCCCTGTACTTGATCGCCTTGACAGTGGAGGGTACAGAAATCTTATGTAGCGATGCGCATTCACATAATGCATCCTCCCCAATCTCCTCCAGCCCCTCGACAAGATTCACAGTCGTCAACTGCGTGAATTAACGGAATTCATCGTCCTTAATCACCTTGACCGCTGGGGGGGGCGTAATCTCGCGTAGCGATGCGCTTGCGCAAATGCCCGATTTCTTATCTCCTCCAGCCCCTTGGCCGAGAATCACAGTCGTCAGCTGCGCGCGCCAACTGAATGCCTCGTCCTGAATCGCCTTGACGGACGGATGGACATTGACACGGATCACATCCCTTGGAATATCGCCACTCCCCTCCCCTTCGTATTTTAAATATTCATCTCCTCCATTCCTATTGACCCTGGTCATCGTTCAGAGTCAATGGGCATTTGTCTGTGGTCTGTGGGGGGAAAGGGGGGCGTGGGGGCGTCGGGTGGAAATTCCTACGTGGATGCCAGTACGAATTTCTACGCAGTTCTTCATTGCTCCATCTATCTCCAAAAAATTCTACCGACAACACAACCAAAAACACACAGCAGCACCCCCCACGACGCAAGCGCCATGACGACGTCCCTCCTCTCCGCCACGGCCGCGGTCCACGGCCGGAACGGCCAAACCTGCCTCCCCATCCAAACCTCCGAGGGCGGATCCATCATATCCGTCGCGTTCGACGGACGCAATCTGTCCATGGGCGAGAGGCGGCAGATGACGAACAATCAAAAGCAGATGGCCGACGGCTTCATCGACGGTACCGGCATCGATCACGGCATCACCCAGGCCCCTTACGAGCGTCGTTTCTCTCCGTACGAATTCAACGGCGGAACGACCCTCGCGATCTCCGGTCCGGATTATGCCGTGGTCGCCGCCGACACCCGATTGTCGTCGGGATATTCCATACTCAGTCGGGACGTATCGAAGCTCCATCCCCTCACTGGCAAGTGCGTCCTCGGCAGCGCGGGATGCAAGACCGACGTCGATCAGCTGCGGAGCGTCCTAGACATCAAGATGAAGATCTACCACCACGACCATCGCAAGCCGATGGCCACGCCGTCCGTGGCGCAGATGCTCGGCAACACGCTGTACATGAAGCGCTTCTTCCCGTACTACGCGTTCAACGTATTGGCTGGGATCGATTCCGAGGGGAAGGGGGCGGTATACAGCTACGATGCCATCGGCAGCTTCGAACGTACCGATTTCTCCGCGAGCGGTTCCGGACAGGCATTCCTCGTGCCGCTAATGGACAACGTCATCTCGCACAAGAACCGGCTGGACGCCAAACGGGAATTGCCCGCCGAGGAGGTGGTGGAGATCGTGAAGGACGCGTTCATCACCGCGGGGGAGAGGGATATATACACGGGCGATGCTGTGGAGATCATGATCATCACGAAGGACGGGATCAGGACGGAAACTTTCAAGCTCAAGGCGGATTAAAATGTATATGAGGAATGATGACGTATTATAACAAACCTACGTACCACCGAAAATTGCATGTTTATGTCGCCATCTATTCCATATCCGCATTTGACTGCCTATACTCTTTTTTGCGACCGCGACCAGCACGTCCGATGCAAACGGCGACAATATTTTATCAGGTTAAGTATCCATCGCCTCATGTTATTGGCCACATTGAAGAATCCCAATTTGAGAAAATGAATACATTGCCAACTGATTAGTGGAGAAGATGGATAGAATTTGAAGCTATCGCACGGCTGCAGGAACTCGTCGGCTTGACAGGGACAGGTATAAGTTTCGTTTTGAGTTGTTCTAGGTAGTCCTGTGGACGCAACTAATAATAATCAAACTTTGCAAGAGGAGGATGCAAACCTCTCCATTCATTATTCATTGTACTTATATGGTATTCCTCTAGGCGATAATTCATTGGGAATAATTCTAAGCGCGTTGACAACATACTCAAACTCGACAAATCATGACGCGCGAAGAGCAAATTTATTTTGTAGCCATGGTCACAGGCAGCTTACGGCAGCCACAAACATCGATCGGCCCCGCTGGATGCCTCAATGTAATGAATGTATTCACATTCAGATGGCAACATCAAGCCGCCTTGGGTTTGGGCTTGCACTTGCTTTTTGCAACGGAATAACCCATCGCCCCGAGAACAGCAATCGCCGAACCAATCGCTCCTAGTTTGCTGACTGGATTGTGAAAGACAAGGACCGAGGCGATGATGATAACAACTCGCTTGACCGTCTGTTGCGCGATAAAAAATAATTGGCGAGTTTGGCATAATGTTCGAGATTCATCGACCTAATGATATTTGAATGAGGAACTTGAATAACTTACATTGGCGACGGCGTGCGTGACGGGCGCTACTTCACTCAACGCCAAGAAGGCAACCTCGTTATATAGGTAGTACAGGAATCCCGACATTCCCAAAAGGCGAAGGAGTTCGCCTTTCGTGTAACCAGCCGCGAGCGATGCCGTGTAGGCGGCGGAAATTTTGGCCGGGCCCTCGATCATGAGCGATGCCGGGAGGATGAATAGAAATCCCAAGATAGTAAGCACCGCGAACATATTTGCCGGCGTCAGATTCTCGCCCATCGGCTTGCCATCCAGCACTTTCTTCGAGAGGATGGCCTTGGCCGCCGACGTAACGGCGCTGATGGTGCCGGCCGTAAAACTCAGCCACGTGAAGGAGAGCTCCTTGAGCGATGCCAGGCCGACCCCGCCCATGATCGGTACCAAGCTGAGGTACACCGGCAGGGGTAGGAATTCGCCGAATCCGATGGCCAGGATGAGAGCCGACCAAACTGGCTCCGTCGCCTTGAGAATGTGCGTGAACGAAATGGCACCGGCCCCGAAGGAGACCACCCCCGAGACGTGCGTGGCCGCGAGGAAAAAAGCCTGCGAACTGAGGGTCTTAATGTTGTCGAAGGAGAGATTCGGAGCCTTGCGCAAGCCCGATAGCCACAGGAAGGCGACGTATGGAAATCCGAAGAAGAGCTCGACGGTCGCCGCCGTCCATGGCAGTGGCAACGCATTGAGCACGCGTTTGTTCCCGATGTTATACCCGATGTTTAATACGTACCAAAGTGCGAATAATACGGTGAGTCTGATCGTGCGCTTTAGGCTCCCGTCAATCTCTTCGGGTTCGACGGTACAGAATTCGCTGGACTCTGGATCGAATGGATCACATGCTAAGAAGCAAATGGTGGAATGAACGAGGATGATGCATGAGACAGAGAAATATGTGATATGCTCGCGTAAACGACGAGCCCCGGACAATCTAGATCATGACTCACTGCCATCCAGGGGGTATGAAACTTCCGCCTTGCATGCAGTTTTGCTAAAGTTCACATTGTTATGCGACGACTTGACGAGAGAATTGACAGTGGGTGACGAAAAGACGGACTTGATCGAAAGGGGCCGTTGCACACGATGCGGCACGAATGCGTCAGACGCCGTCGATAGCGCCACGAGGCCGATGGCCGATGAAATACGCATCCTTTACGTGCTAGAAACGCGTCTCCCGTCACTGCAAGCGTCAAATTGTTAATTTAATTTTACCCCCTCTGCCCTCTGTGGATTCATGTGCCAACGACAACAGCATGTTGCATTGTCATTCCCTCGTGCGTTTGTTTTTGTGGGAGATTTTTTTGATTGCTCTTGTTCGCGCCATTACGAGTACCATATCTTACACGTAAGTATGTTGATGCTACCGTCCTGCAAGATATTGTGACGTCATGATGGACCACAAACCCTCCCACGCGAAAAGAGGAGGGCCAACAAAAATAATGATGTGATAGTGCGGTTGAGGGCGGGAAAGAGGAGGAGCTGAACAATGGGGCGACTCATCATGTTGTTGTCGTGGCGTCGTGTTGATAAGGTGGCCATTCTTTTACTGGCTATGCTCCTCCTTCCAGCCGAAAGCATTCCCAAACGAAACGACCGGAACAAGCGGCTCTTCCTCGGTTGCAATTGGAAATGCGCCGTCGAAACTATCGATGAGGTGGACGAGTTATGCGATGGCCTGAATCGCATGTGGGGGTCTCTCGGCAAGGACGAGAAACGCAAGGTCGAGCTTTGTGTCAATCCTCCGTACGTCTACCTCGATCGAGTCCGCAGGCGTCTTACCAAAGAGATTTCACTTGGGAGTCAGAATGTATTCGACGCTCGAGGGGTGAGCATATTATTATTATGAGTCGCATGGTGCATGGGGATTGCATTGATGTATCAAAACCCCTGTAGCTAAATGTTCTTTGTATTCTTCTTCTTCACCCAGCCCAACACTGGAAACACTGGTACGACAACCGCCAAAATGCTTCGGTCTTTGGGTTGTTCTTCTGTATTATTGGGGCATTCGGATAGACGGAACAATTTGCATGAGACCGATGAGCTCATTTCTGATAAGTTGACGAAGGCTCTCTCGGCTGGACTTGGGGTTACGCTTACAATCGGAGAGCTGCCGCATCAGCGACGTTGGGGCCTTGCCCTCGTAACGCTACGAAAGCAACTTACCGTGGCAATGAAGGGGATAAAGCCCGACGAGTGGGACAGAATTGTTATAGCGTACGAGCCAGTGTGGGCCGTTGGAGAGGGTGCTACGCCCTGCTCGCCCGAGGAGGCTCAGCGCATAGGTAGCTACATTCGAAGGATAATTACAAAAGGCGTAAGTGCAGATGCTGCCGCCGCATGTCGGCTGACTTATACGGGATCTGTCAACGAAAAAAACGCCGTGGAGTACGCTTCTCTCGACGACGTGGAAGGATTTGTGGTTGGACGAGCTGGACTCGATACGACTAGTCTACGGTCTATTATCCGCACGCTTGCCAGTTCATCCGAATAGATATGAATCGCTTCGCCTTTCGCGTGGAGCCGGCGCTCTGTCGTGTGAAAAACAACTGTTGCCGAGGCCTCGCCATGAAACGACTAGCCGCCCCTAACTGATCGTGGAGATATGATGTCTTATCTTTGAAAGCCAGTTCATCCAGAGATACGCCTCGGAGCAAACACGGCGGTATCTGGTTGTTGATCATTTGCGAACGAATTGGGATGTGTTGATGATACCACGCAGAATAAATCATTGCAGCTATTGTGGAATATGTTTCAGTCACACACATGTTAGTGCTTAAACTAGCTAAGATGGGCCAGATCGAATAATGAACCCGCTGTTCCCTTAGCTGACTGTTGACAACAGTACAACATGGCAGTTCTCAAATAATGTTCCTCCTTTTTTTATATTCTTACAAACCAGCTCCAATCTTTAACCATCCGAATCATTAGTGCATTCAGATAGACAAAACAATTTGTATCAATGAGACAGATGCGTACATTTCAGATGAGAAGAAAAAAAAGCTTCTTTAACTGCATCTGATATTGCGTTCAACGTCGGCGAACCGCCGTATCAGTGATATAGTCTTGCCCTCCTCACGCTGCAAAAACTACTTGGAGCGGCTATCAATAGGAATAATCCCGATGCTTCAGCAGTCGAAAGAGGCATGGATGGGAGGGATGAGTTCTTATACATACATTGTCTACTCGAATAATTATTTTATCAGAACGAGTATGCCTACTTTAGGTTGGGAATTATCAGAGTTGTAAAACAGCAACCCCGCGACCGAGACAGAGGCAAACCACTCATCGTCGTCGTGACTACTCTCAGCCTTCGTCTCCACTGCCATGTCCTTCATCGCAAAAACAATCTGGTCCCAAGGCTCTATTATTTAACATGATGTTACAACCTGAACCTTGATTCTACTTACGCTGGGATTTATCACGTATAGGTCAACATACTCCACGGCATCCTCATTATTGCTATCCGTCGTCATCATGCGGCTCAACACTGTCCGATTCAGGAGATTATATGGGCGAGCTGTATTCACGTCCCAGTATTCATGAGTAGCAGGGAAGACGACCGTTTCCCAAAGCGAATGCTGAGGAATTCTCCCATCAAACGTGAGGGCTGGAATTATCGATGGATCATTTGCGTAAATGCCTCCTATCTCAAATTCACCTTCCCAGCCAAGATCCTTTATTTTATCAACATCATCGCATCCCAGCAGCGATGGCGTTGGCGCATTCGCCTCTTTCTTCGATACAGCCCGAAATGTCACCATCAAATTTCCAAACGTTTGGTGACTTTTCATATACGTGAGGGATAGCGTCGGTAGCTTATTGCTATGAACCTTAAGACGAAATCGAATTAAGCTGTCCTGCCGGTCCGATTGCCACCCCGATCGATTACGACTGTCGGTAATCCATTGCCAATCCCCGCACGTCACTGACACCGCAGCTCGATAATCATCGACATGAGCCTCGGTGGTGGTTAGGTTAGCGACGGACCGACCTCCCGCATGTTCAGGAGATTTGGCATCGATCGTAGTCGTTGGAGACCGACAGATGAAACAGCTGTCCAGTAAATCCCTAGGGGATACCGTCTTCTCCAGCAAAGAGTTCGTGCCGTTACGATCATCCTCATTGTAATCGGCTTGGCCGTCGCACCCTAACCCGACGTTCGCCACCCCGAGCAGCGCATGCATCACCGCGTCGGCAACGTATTGGTGGGTAGCCCAGGGTGGATGGTTCTGGGGATACCACGCAAGCTTGGTCTTACGAGACCTGGGCAAGAAATTGAGCCAGTATGTATCCCTGTCATCGTCGTACTCCAGATCGTGTAATATTGTTCCGTTGGCCATGATCAAGTCAGATGCTTGAGGCCAAAGGATATCTATAATTGTGGAGTTCTCATTGGCGTATGCGTTGGTGAAGACGGCACGATGCCGTTGTTGACGTTGCCGATAGTCATCGATGCTTCTTTCAACGATGTCGTAGTCACCACCGCTCTCGTTGCCATGGAGCCGCAGGTGTTGGACCATTTTCGCGACATCGACAACTGCAAGGCCATAGTGCGCCTGCACTAAACGAAAATACATCGTAAAGGCATCTCTGTAATCATGATTTTCCGGCACGTCCACGTAGCTTGGTATTGCATCGATCAAACTTACGATGACAGTGTTCGGGTAGGACCGTGAGAATTCTCGAACAAGGGCCTCGAACCACGGTCTCTCTGTTCCAAAATTCACGTCGCATATTGAATTGTCTAGAAGTATTGCATCGGGAGTTACATTCCGATTGCGAAATTCGTCTAGTATCGACGGGATCTTTTGCGCAACATTCGCAGAGTTCTGGGCGTTCTCCTGGTACATTCTCCATTCCACCACCGACGAAGAGTTCACTCGTGGAAAAATCTCATCAAATCGACGCGCGAGTCGCATAGGCCATGCGCAATCCTCCGCAGGCTGCACCGATGATTCCCCGCAGTTGGAGCCGATCGTGAAGGAGTTGCCAAACACGGCGATTATCAGCGGACGTTGTCCGTGCCCTCCCCCCTCCAGCAACGTCCGAAGTCTTCCAGCGAAGGCCCGAGCGGGACGCATCCTCCCGGTAGACAGTCCCAGATCCAGCAATTTTGGTGTCAAAATCGCCTTACGGAGTTTGTTGAATTCGTCGATGGTGGAACGCGCCTGCTCGTCGTCCTCCTCGACGGACGAAAAAAAACCTCGTTCATACGCGCCAGGATCTCCTGGAGCCTGACGATCTTTGTAGTATATTATGTCCGGCCAGGAGGAGGGGTTAAGTGATGACGATATTCGAACGCATATTGCATCGCTCCCCTTGCCATTTTTGCCGTTCCCATTCTGATGGTAAGGATCCAATAGATCGTAGTTCAATAGCGGCAGAAGACTGGGATGCAATTGATAGACGACGAATAAACACGCCACTATGATAGCCGCGAGCTGCGAGATGATTATTCTTGTGGGGGTCTTCCTCATTGGGCGACTCATGTCTCTTGTAATGACGCAACGATTTGAACGAGACAATCAATGATTTCCTGTGTCTATCTACTTCGTCATTTTAACTGTAACACAGACGAGGATCTGGAGTGAAAATCAATCGATGGCCTATTATTCATGGAATTGGGAGATGCTGGATAAAGATGCCGGTAGCACCCTGCCTCCAAGTGTCGACGTCGTCGTCGCTATCGACCGCCGCCGTCGTCGTCGGAAAAGTGAGAAGTGGGAGATTTTTTTCCAGGCGATTTCCGTCTGTCCTTGGTACACGACGACGACGACAATGACGACGACGACGACGACCTCGAGGGGGAAGGATGACCGCGAAAAATATAACCACCCTTTTCAACGTTCGCGACACGACATTATAATATGTTGGATATGATGCCCAGTGTTCCATTCCTCGTCGTTGCATTGTCTTCGTTATTACTAGTGGCTAGAGTTACAGCAGCACTAGGGCGATCGTCGTCCGCGTTCTGCGCCACGAACGTCGGTGGCGTCGACGCCGCCATGGCCACGGCAGCATGGTCGACGAGGAAGATGGGGTGGAGGTGGCGCATCGCCAACGACATCATCGTCGTCAGTCGATGGAAAACGATGATGACGACGACGACAACGGATGATACTAATGGCGGAGCGGAATTCCACACCCATCCTCGCGGTCGCACCTACACGGTCCTGGATGACTATCGCGGCGGGAGGGACGCCGAAAATAACAGTAACGACGGCATCGACGAACGAAGACGAGATTTACGACGGGACGACATGCAGCACGTCCTTCGCACGATGGAACGGGCCGCGTACCTAGCGGGCGAATTGGCATTATCGACATCGGGGAAGATTGGCGTGCGTATGACCAAGGCCAATTCCAGGGATNCTAGCGGGCGAATTGGCATTATCGACATCGGGGAAGATTGGCGTGCGTATGACCAAGGCCAATTCCAGGGATTTGGTAACTAGGAGCGACCTTGAGTGCCAGCGACTCGTAAAGGACATTATCATGACGGAATTCCCAAACGATGAATTTTGGGGGGAAGAGAACATCGATGACACGGGGCGATATAACGACGATGACGATGATGCTGGCGTCGTCGTCGGCGTCGGCGATGGAAGTAGTAGCAGTATCTTCAATTCCAATGTCTCGAGGAAGTCGTTGGATATGACGGACGGAAACGAAAACAGAAACGCAGGCAAACTTTTATTCATCGTGGTGGGTGGGTGCAATTCTTTTGACATCTATGTATTGATAGCATGTTGCTGTCATTTTCGACTCATTCACGCTGACCATACTGCCGCGATCGGAATTCAGGATCCCATTGATGGCACGACGAACTTTCAAGCCGGTGAGATGACCTACCTATCTCTAAGCTGGGAAATCGTGCCAATTTAACTCCGTCTGATCTTGGTCCGCCTGCTACGATGTAATACTAACCAATTCTCATATTGAATAGTTGGTATTCGCTGTTATCCCGTTTTGTTTAGGCCTGCCGATCTACGCAGTAAGCATCGGCGCCGTCTCGCTTACCGATAGTATACCAGAGGTGGTGGCGGGCGTAATATACAATCCTGCTCTGGGCGAAATGACATCGGCTGTCCGGGGGAGGGGGTGTTATCTCAACAACGAACGCATCGGCAACAGGATCGTGCGGAAATGTGACGAAGAAGGGAATCAGCAACCCAGGAAATCGCTAATCGGCGAATCGCTCGTCAACGTCGGATTCCCCGTCTGTCGCGAGAGCACTCTCCTGGCGTCCTCTCGCGCCGTCGCGGCCCTTGCCACGAGGGTGCGTGGCCTGCGCATGGTCGCGTGCGCATCCCAAACAATGGCGTGGGTGGCGCAGTCGAAGTTCAATTCCTACTTCAGTTGGGATCTGAACGCGTGGGACGTCGCGGCGGGGATTGTGATCATAGAGGAGGCGGGTGGCTCCATATGCAACTTTGACGGCACGAGGGCTGATGTCACGAGTAGGGACATGATCATGACGTGCCGTCCCGAAAGGAGAGGGGAGGAGGGTCTGTTGAGGGATGAGATACTGCGAGTGCTGAATGACAGCGACTGCCTTCGATACTAGCACAGTCATATGATTGCATGGTATCGTAATAATCTAAAATTCGAGGTATGGTCGGGAAAGTACGCATTTTATTAAACAGTACTAATACTACCTCTAGGACACATGCCCTAAGGTTGTCGGCAATAATAGCACGGATTCAGCAGTCATGAGGCTGCAGTCTCGAGGAATCCTAGTCAAATACTAAGCTAAGAGGAAAACAATTACGATCAATGACACAACTCCAACAAGCCAATATCTAATCTGCTGAAATGGGTCGTTATACTTGGCCTTCCTCCCGCAAAACCTTCACGGCGATCAGGTACCACGCCTTGCTAACATGTTGGCCTGGTGTACTGCGGACCGTGCAGCACTTCTCTGGCGGGATCGAGGTCGTGTGAAGAAGAATGAGTTCTTGTTCCTCGTCGAGCCCAACAGTTGATTGATGTGTGCAAGAGTAATTCTTTAACAATTAATGTTCCACATCAAGCATTCCAATTCACAGATGTGTCAGATACGTTGAGGTGTATGAGCTCCAAGTTGCGCTCGTACTTTTTCTTCCACAAATCCACCAACTTGTACTTAAGAATCGGCACAATGTCCAGATTTCCGATTACCTCTCCACACTCTCTTTTGGTTTACAAATACTCGAGAGATCGAGTTGCCGCATTGCGTCTTCCAATAGCGCATTGTCAAACTCTCCGTCACCGTCGTGTGCTGTTGGGTTCTCTTTCTTTTCAACGCAGCCGATGTCCTCACTACGTGGCGACTCTATCCACGAAGTATCGATATTTGTAATGGCGCCATTTACGCTATTTATTGACGAAGTATCGACCTCATCATGAAGACTCCTCAGGCCGGGGTAAGGCTCGCCTCTAGTATTCAACAATGACACATTTGCACCGTCACTTTCTTGACAAATACTAGAGAGATCGAGTTGCCGCATTGCGGCTTCTAATAGGATATCGTCGAACTCACTGTCGCCGTCGTGAACTGTCTGTTGAGTGCTTTGCATTTCAACTACGGTATTCTCGCTGAGCGACGATATCTCGAACTCGAGGAGAAACTCATCAATCTCGACGTTCACGTCATCCGGCAAATCAATGGGTTCGCCGCGATATCCCCAGCATTCCGGATCGTGGCAACCCTGCCAGCAGACCCTATCCGCGAGATTCACATTCCATAATATGTTGTTCGACTTGTGGCTTCGCCCGACGTTTCCACAATATCGGTTGTTTTTCATGTTGAAGCAGACCGTGCGCGGGAGCGGGTGCCTCCCAACGATGGACCAGGTACTAATGCTCCCGACGAGACCTTCTCTCCTCCCGAGGGTGCGCAGGATCCAGCCTTCCAATGCGGGGAAAGGAGATTTACCGTACGAAGGAGCGACCGTCCGAAGTAATCTTGATGTAACGCAGGTTCCATCGTCTCGTGAACGATCGATCAGACATTTAAGTATTGGGTAACCCATCCTACATGCATCGGCGGGCACAATGAGGGTCGCGGCCATTGCAGCTGCGTGAACTTCCCAGCTAAGGGAATTCCGAAAGGCTTCGAAATCGCCATCATCGTTCTAAAATCGCACAAACAAGAATCGTAGCCAAATGGAACGTTCGAAGAGTGGCGAGACATTGAGAAATAAGACAACGCAGCTTTCCAAGTCATTTTCTTGTTTTCGCGCACACAAACTCACAACTGCGACGGCAGCTTCAATTCCTGTACATTTGCCATCGTTCGGATCGATTGACGACGATCTCTCGCCCAACGTCATCGCCGGCCTGTAAAACTTGGTATTGTCGAACCCGATCGGGAACGGATATCGATTCGTGTTCGCTATGCGCAATGCCGCGTTCGGCGGTTTGCCGAATTTCGTGCTCCCCAATAACCGAAAGATGCGATTGCGCGTATAAACCCCCATGTCGATGAAATGCGTTTGCCTCCTCCCTTCGTCGTTATCGTCGCCTTTGACGTGCTCGTTGGCATCGTTGTTATCGGCGTACACGAGCAGATTATCGGCGAGCAGACCCCGTCCTCGCGATCGGAGCTCACCGTTCGAGCGTTCCTCCATCAATCTAGACACGAATCCCCTAACGAATATTCCAGCATCCCGCGCATCCGGGAAGAGAGCGCCGCCCGGGAGGTGGAGTATCCAATGACGACTGAACTTGGAAGACGTGGAGGAATCGAGATCCACTAGAGTGGAACGATCGGGCGGGACGTCGACGACGTCATACACGATGCGGATTTCGCGTACCAGCTCGTCAAATAGCTCGTGCAGTACGCGTTCCGTGATGTCGGGCGATAGATTCGGATTCGGAAATTTGGCGAATTCCAAATCTATTATAAAAATCAACGAAGATGAATCGAATTCGAACGAAGAACGAGGGTGAAATTTGAATTACACGATGCTCCTCTTCAATCCTCATCCCATCATGACAAATAGCTCACCGAAATACAACCTGCAGGGCGCGCCCTCCCTGATCAACTCGTAATAATGCCTGGAGTCGACATCGCACTCCCTCCAATACCGGTCCATGAAACGTCCGAGGTGACCAGAGATGTATCGCCTCTTGCCACCCACTGATGTTTCCATGGCGAATAGTCGAGGCTCCATGGACCACAGGCTCGAGGAAGGAGAAGAAATCGACGACGACATAGGAGGAGATGACGACGAAGAAGGAGACAACTGAGATGGGGATGAAGATTCAGGCCCCGCGTCCGCATCGCGTGGTCGTTGATTTAATCGTCCCGTCCTCCCAAGCTTCTCTCCCGCGTCTTCGTCGGACGTGACTTCGTCGTCTCCTTCGTTAGCGTCGGCACCATCGCCACCATCATCGCAACGACGATACCCTCGCATCAGCGCGTCGTGGTCTTCCATCGCCATCGCCTGCAGCGGAAAGACCTTCAGCGACGTTTTCTCGCGATATGCGCGACGCCGAACATCCTGAAGTCCGACGAAGTCGCGACGACGGCGCCTTTCGATGGCCGCTTCGTCATCGGCCTCTTCGACTTGGCGGCGGGACTCGGATCCCTCGGTGTCGCACATATTATTACTATCGTCGTCGCCCGCGCGATGCAGGCCATGCCGTCGAAGCGCGGCGGCCGGCCTGGTTTGCGTTTTCGTGTATCCATGGTATTACCTCTACGAAAATACGTTCTTGCTTCGGATGCTGAGGAGTCGAAGGAATCAATATAACCAAAGAGAGTGCCCAATCCGTATCGTCCCGTACACACACGGCCTGACACTTCCGTACGACTTGCCCCCACGGGCTCAATTCGGCCGTAACTCGCCCCAAATCCATGCCACCGAAAATTCTGATCGTACCGAAATATGCGCCACGATCCCGTTCACGATATGGTCGAGCACCATGGCGCAGAAATGCGGCTTCAACGCTGGCGGTCGCTCCTTCTACACAAGTGAATTAGAGTTGGGGCAGTGGAGGGGGGGGGGGGGGGGATCAATTCGGCCATTACTCTTCCAAACAGGACGATGAGGCTAATTCCTTTCTCTCTAGAGAGGAAGTGCGAGAGGACGTCGTGAAATCAACAATCAACCGTCAGAGCTTCTCTATTTCATATGTGAGGAGGGCATTCATTATTGGGGAAACGAAAAGGAGTCATGGGGAGTCATGAGGGAAACGAGAAAGAAAACGATGGCATGCTTAATTTCGACGTGGATAAAGGGAATAAGACCTGCCGCCGACCCACCTCCAGATCATCGCGTCATAAAAAACTTCAAACAGCTCTCGCAACATGAATCCGCTCGAAGCTTTGGTGGCTATTCTGGGGAGTGTACTTGTCTTCCTCGTGGCGATCGCTCTTGTCGTCGTCGAGAGCTTGCTCAAGACAATGACCTTAGCGATTGTCCTCGGGGCGATGGTCACTGTGGCAATCGTGCTAATCCTGGCTCTGATCAGGACTGGCGGAAAGGCCATGACGGTGGACGAAGATGGCTACCCATCCAGGGCCGCCATCGAGGCCGGCGACATGGAATGGACCGTGAGCGGGGATGGATGCTCAGCCGGGGATGCCATTGAGACTGATTCTTCCAGGAGTGTTCAAGAGGAGAATGGCCGTCCGGCTAAGGCAGAAGTTCCGTTTGAACCTCGTCGATCTCCGAGATTTGCCACCCAGACCCAGACACGCGTTGAACCTCGGCGAAGTCCAAGATTAGCCGCCAATCG
>JALLBA010000573.1:0-16237 GCA_036939675.1 Cyclostephanos invisitatus
CCTAAGGTGTAACAATGGTTACACAAGTTACAGTGAACTTCTGGGCTCATGTCAGATTCTTGCAAACCTTCGATTCATGACGCTGACCTCCATGTTTCATACAGTATCCGTTATCCATGTGCGCACGCTCACAATCAGGATTCTTGCAAAAATATATTGGTCCTTGCCGCCGTGCGTATGCCACCTCGATGGCAAATATATTGATGCAACATTTCTATTGTGATGCAATTCGTGTCGACCGATGAAACAAGTGGCGATAACGCAAACCATCCAGCAATCAAATCTTTACTTGAAAGTAAGTAGCGGTAGATAGATTCGGGAACTTGTTGCTTTGTCATTGAGGATATGGGAGTCTCCATCCTCTCAGCTGTGGAGAAACTGTTGAAAAATTTCCAAAAATCCTTTATGAAGCTGTTCTTGCCGGATTTGGACTTGCTGTTATCACTGACGTAGCGTTGTATATAGTTGACCTCCTTGCGAATGAGTAGGTTGCCTTGGCAGTGCAATATTGCAGTCTGCATTCCACAAACTTCCTCATCGCTAACATCATAAAAAGCTTTGGAGAAATGCGAGCAAGTCAAGAAAGTCTGCTCGAATTGTACTTCCCTGCCCTCCCTACGAAATAGCTCAATAGCCTGATCGAGAGCTGTTTTGTGAAAGTCTGGCCAAATCTTTTTGGGCAGTTTGCCAAAGATCAGAATGGTCGCTTTATTGACGCCGTGGTCGATGGCGTCGACGTACTTCCACTTGATGTGGTCGATGGTTAGCGTTGTCCACCTGGCACGCTCTTCGCCCGAAAGAACATCAAGGAAGTGTTTCTTGAAGTCAAACTGTACTCCATCAGCAACCTTCAGAGGCGCATTCATTGGACAAAGGTCGTCAAAATCATCAAACATATCGGCGAAAGGCATCTTCATCTCATCCGATAGACTCGAGTTAATGGTATCACAGATGAGTTGATTAGTGTGACACGTTGCACCGCGGGTAACTCTGTTGATGTAACCATCTTGGCCTTGAGATTCAGGAGGATAATGTCCACAGTAGAATCGAATGAAGTTACCGATCATGCGTGATAAAACATGAGAAAGTTCCCTCGGCATCAGAGATTTGTCTGGCTTGTTCGATAAATAGGAGAGCTTGGGATGAAGAGCGATCATTGCGCTCATGAAGGCGTACCTCGCCTTTCCTGCCTCTAGGCACTGCGATGAGAAACGGATCGAACGATGGTCAGTTGAAAGACGAAGAATCGTTGCACCCTGGCGATCTTTCTTCCTAGGAATCAACCCACGAACAACTTTCTCATCGAGGCGATCCTTCTTCCTAGGAATCAACTCAGGAACAACGGTCTCATCAAAATCTGGAGAGACACATCGAGGGTTGCATGGCATACAAAGCCCATCAACATCTGGAGAGACAGAATCTTTGATGCATTGCATAATATACCCATCGAAACCTGCGGTAGGGGAAGTGGAATTCGTCGAATCATTCATCGTTGTGGTCTTGACACGAGGCATCTTTGTTGGTCTCTCCTCATCTGTGTAGGATTTCGACGAAGAGAGATCAACCTCTTTGTGAAACTTGGCGGCGGCAGGGTCATTCGTTACCACCCTCTTTACCACGACGGGAGCCGCAGTCGCGCCCATGGTTCGATCCTTGGCTGTCTTTTGCGTTGAAGTCACTCTCAGAATATTTTTTGATTTTTAAACTTACCGGGGAGTAGGACGCCAGGAAGAATTGTACAGGACCCTAAGCCCCAATTGAGATGGATCACTTTGTCTCCCCCCAAAAGTCCGAACATGAAAAATTTTGCAACGATTGAAGAGCTCGTCCTAATGACATGTTACAACCTGCATGTCCTGTCCCCTCGTGACATGTCCGCGTTTTGGATGGCACTATCAAAGATTGTCCAGAATCAGGTTGACAGGCCTCCAAAGACGAATAATAACCATCGGCATGGTCAGACCAACGAGCAGCTCGACATGATACTGGTCAAAACGCTGGAAAACATTAGAGGATATAATCGTAGAGATCTCGTGACGACTGCCCTTGGCCTGGCAAGGATTGTAAAACAAATTGGTAGTCATGTAAGTGGAAAGATGGTTCCTATGGGCAGCTTAAATCAAATTCTGCATGATCTACTAATTGGTGACGGTTCAGAGAGCAAAAGCTTCATCTTTAAAGAGATTCGCCTTCGTTATTTCTGTACAAACTCTTCAAATATCGATTTAATGATTCAATTTCCACCCTCCTTAGCTGTGCTTCCATACCGTCATCTATGGCATACCTATCGACATCCTTACTCATAGGTTCCAACTCAATGCTATATAAAAAAAGCACAAGTGGAATTTTCTTGAGAAGAGAACGTAATCGGCACGTAACACGAAGCACTCTCAAACTTACTATTGAGCAGAGGGATATTTCATCTTGATCTCCTCTTCAATATGCCTCACTTCACGCTCAACCAAGCGCATAACATCCTCTGCATACCAGCTGAGTAATACTCTTAAATCCCTATCCAAGGTATTCTTCGCATCGAAAAATTCCTGCTCGTAACGTGGCAGAAGTTTTGCAGCGAGAAATGTGCCGTCGAAATCCAACTGTGCTTTAAATGAGAATGTGTCCGGGCCCGTCCACATACTCTGAATCGAAAACACGTTGTCAACGCTACGTCGAGCTAAGATAATTTTCTCAATATCCTCTCGCGTTGCTTTGTCCAGCCCTTGTCCGATCAAGAAACGATGGTTGACTTTTGCCAGGGCGACACCCATGGCTAAAAGAAGCCCAGAAATACCAACTCCAGCAATGCCGTCGAATACTGCAAGGCCCGAGTACTGAGTCAAACCGATGCCACCAATCGCCAAGACAACTCCCAGACACGCAGCTCCATCTTCCATTAATACCGCCAAAGTGGCTGGGTCTCGCACCTTGGTCGTAGCATATTTCCAAAATGACATGTCCTTATTAATTCCATCGCCGTCAATGCGCCTCGATGCCAGCATTTCTTGCACCGTTTTTCCAAACACGTAGCCATCCACACAAAAGCTCAAAACCAACACACCCCATACTTCCTTCGCCACTTCTGTTGACACACTCGGGTGCATCAGTTCGCCAACAGCATGGGTCATACTGACACCGCCACCCAAAAAGAATGTTCCCAACGCACTCACCTGTTGTGTGCACGCATAAAACGTCAGAAAAACGAGTGCAGCGAAAGTCTCAACGATCGACGCAAACTCACCAACGCCCAAAAGTACATCGCTTTCCCGTACCCGTATGGGTGATTCTTGTCCGGAGCATGTTGCGATGTACTCAATCCCACTAGCAACAATGCCTGATTTCCGGAATCGACCGCCGAGTGAAAAAACTCTGATAACATGGCGGACGACCCACTCGAAATCGCCACTGCCAGTTTTGCTAAGGCGATGATTAAATTCCCACCCAAAGCTCGTTGCACATTTTTCGCGGTGGTGGCACGGGATTCCGCTTGTTGTTCTTGCAATTTCTGTTCAATAGCACGTCGCCGGTCAAGAGAACGCTTAGGATCGGAGAGCTGAAATCAGCAAAGAAAAGGCGAGCGTTAACTAAGTATTCAATACAAACAGAATATACATCTGGCGGCGGGGCAAGGCTGCTACCACTTAACCGTACTCACTAATGCATCAGAGGATGAAAATTTGTATTGATATACAGGGAATGTCCCGGATGGATCAGTCCCCATTGTTTTCACATTTGCGTTGTTGTCAACAATGCCACTATCGTCGGTTGAGCCAGGGGCACTAGGAGCCCCAGACGCCGAATTTGAAGATTTTGGTAAATTTTCATGAATCATAGTAGATCCTGCTAAATAGATTGCGAAGTCTTTTTCTGTCCTTTGTATTGGAGGGGGCGACGATGATTCCATTTCATCGACTTCCGATTTCAGGGCATTAATGTATTCTTTTGGCACAGTTGTTTTTGCTTTCTTCGGAGTATCCGCATCATCGTTAATATCACATACAGAAAGAGGCTTCAAATTTGAAGATTCCGTTGTTTTGCTGCCAAAAGATCTGTTTTTTTCCCATCCATTCACAGCGGTCCGAGTTGGACACGTATCATTAATCGCCCCCCCGAGCGAAAAAATGGGTGCAGAGCCATAGCACTTGAGCATCAAATTAGCACTATAACCATTCGGAAAGAAAAATCGTGCGCATGAACTGAACCGGAGAAGATGACTACGAAAATTCCAGTGCGGCTCCTGCATCCTCGCATGCGTCGAGGAGGATATTCGCCGGCGGGAAAGTCGTCCGACAATTGACAACGGTGAAACGCAACCATGACCTTTGCTGCCGCCACGAGCTAACCGACCTACCGAGAGACGGTGCGCTCCCTCCTGGAGCAAGTGACAGGTGCGACTCATCATATCAAAACACTCTTTGCGTCATTTCGCCGCGCCGCCGTCACAGATTTTTTATCCCCACCGCGCCGCCCTCGTCGCAGAACTGATGAAAGGCACCAGAAAAAGTTCTCGTTTAAAAATAATAGTTAGATATTATTAAAAAGATAAATTCTAATTTAGATATTAAAATTTCCTTACATCTGAATCTCAAGTGATAGTGATAACCAAAAAGCACACTTCTTCTGCTCAGCATAATATCTCATGTCTCAGCTCTGCACTGAAAATTCTTGAACACAGATAGAGGTAAGTGTTCTCGTATTGAAACAACCGATTTTTCTAATCAAGTTGATGCTTAAATTGTTCAAAAAATGTCAGTGCGGGAATTACTGCCTCCGAGCAGTACTCATGAAACGCCCATGCTCTGTGAAGTGCCTTAGCCAAGGGTGAGCAACCCGGTTTGAGATAAAACTTATTCAACCAATGGGTTGAATTCAAAGGTGAAATAATATTCCTCCACTCGGAATGGGTAGGGTCCACTTTCATCATATTGGACGAGTCAATATGCCCCGCCATCTTCAACAGCAAAATGAGTTCGTCCCCAGCATCTGCGGTCATACCTGGTACTCGTTGGATGAGGTACCCTGTCGTCACGGGAAGTGACCCGCAATTAGACGTATCTAAAACAATGAAATCCTTCACACTCTTGAGATCATGGTAGTTTTTCATTACCATCTTCGTCATACCCTTGTCACGAGGCATGGGCGCAAAATAAATTGGCTTCGGAGAAGTTCGCAGCTTCTCTGTAGCTCCGTCGGACAAACTCATTACCATTACCAAAGCCGCATCGACTATGCCCCTAGTTGCCAATTCTGCGGCGAGCGCCCCACCGGAGGATGCACCGATTGCGAAGATGCTGCTGCTCCCTTCTGTTAGAAACGCACGAACAATATCATGTTTCAACACAGCTTCGATTCGAACTACATCGCGCATCATGGACCAACAACCACTCTTACGATCGACGCATGATACCGCTACGGGGATGTACCCCCTCTCGATTGTGATGCGTGCGATTCGTAATTCTTCTGACAATCCCATGCAGTTAGGGCAGGCGGATGGCGATGGCGAAAAGAATTTTAGTGCCGAGTGAGTGCATGCGTGCAGGAGGAGAACAATTCCCTTTGGTGGTTTGCTGTGCGCAGTAGTTGATGCGGCATTATTGCTTGAGTAAACAATTTGAATCTGATCCTCATTGGGCACAGGGGAAGGAATTTTCAGCTCGATGCCTGGGATTTCGTTCGCAATTTCGTCCACTTGATAAATAGCACCATTCTGCTGTGTAGTAGCGCTATCGTGACTCTCTATCGAAACAGTAATGTTATCGGATCGCTGATGGTGTTCCATCGACGAAGTTCCGGCACCATTGATTGAGATCGCCATCGAAATCAACACAAAAGACCAAACAATCACGAACAACAGCACCCCAATGAAGATCAATATTTGACGTCTGCGATATTTTCCGGGATGATGACGTGGACTATGCCGTGGACTCGCGTACATCTTCACAGTTACTTTGAGAACGGTAACTAATGGCTCTTTAAGAGACACCGCTCAAGGAAAGCCGGCCCAGGGCCAACGCATCACGTTTGGCGTAGCGATAGTCAACCACCACCCATCGTTGCGATATTTCACTCTCGATTTTGGTTTGTGTCAGATGAAGCATCGTACGAAGGTATCTATCTGAAAGGTTCGTTATTATACGTAGGAGTACGTATTCATTTTGGCGGTTGCGTAAGTACTTACTCTACGTAGTTTTCTGAGAAGGAAACCAAAACAATGGACCCACACACCAGCCCTGAGCAGATTCCACACACACCCCACCGCACCGCGGCAACGACCAACCACCACCAACCCACCGCTAACCGTCAACGCCATGGCGAGCTCCACCGCCTTCGCCGTCGGGGGTTACATGCTTTGCTCTGCAACCCTCCTAATTTCCAATAAATATGCCATCTACAAAGTCGCCGCGCCTTCGTTCATCCTTTTTTCTCAATTGATGGGCACGGCGATCGTGGTCAAGGCCTTCGCGGCCATGGGGAAAATCGAATGCGATCCGCTCGAGAAGGAAAAGACCAAGAAATTCCTTCCCGTTGCGTTGATTTTCTTGGCCACGATATTCAGCAATATGAAGAGTTTACAGTATGCGAACGTCGAGACGTTCATGGTGTTCCGTTTCTCGACGCCGTTGGTGGTGAGCATTGCCGATTATTTATTCCTTGGGAGGAAGCTTCCTAGCGCGAGGAGTTGGGCGTGTCTCTTTGCGTTGCTAGTGGGAGCATTCGGATACGCAGTCACCGATTCTGCGTTTCATTTCAAGGGATACACGTTCTGCGCGATTTGGTACTGCATCTTCTGTATGGATCAGATTTATCTCAAGCACATTGTCGATACTGTTAAGATGCAGAGCACTTGGGGACGTGTCTTCTATTCAAACTTCCTCGCCAGCGTTCCATTAGTGTTCACCTTCATTAATGATGCCGATGAAATTGCAGCACTGAAGGGGATGTCATTTTCTGCAGCGGTGGCAGTCTTCGTTAGCGTCGCGCTTGGGGTCGGTATGAGTTACTTCGCATGGATGGCACGAGAAGCCCTATCAGCGGCGAGCTTCACCGTTGTTGGAAATATATGCAAAATTCTAACAATTGGCATAAATGTTCTACTGTGGGACAAGCACGCGAGTCCTATTGGCATAGCATGCCTGATGTTCTGCCTCGGGGCGGCAGGCTTATACAAACAGGCGCCGTTGCGTGCCGACTCGAAAGATTCCGACGATTCTGCGAGTGACGGGACTCCATTGTTGCCCAAGTAATTTCGAGTGCTGTCAAAGAGGTCGGGAATATTGTCGGGGGGGATCCATTGGGATCATAGATGTACGGCGAAAATATACAATACAGCGTTAAAAGAGTACAAATTCTGCATTTAGGCAAATACTTAGCACCTTGATCGATTTTTCCTACAGCCCTGCTCTCTTCAAAATGTCATACAATGACTTGTTTTTCTTCAATTTGTCATAGTAAACTTCTGCCGCCATTTGCTGGAGAGCAATGCTGTAGCTTGGATAAGAATGCATCACCGTGGCCAGCTTATCAAATGGCATCTTGGCCGTCTGTATTGCCGACAGTTCCGAGACAAGTTCGCCTGCCGAGGGCGCCATCACAGTCGCGCCCAGTAATTGCCTCGTCTTTGTCCTGTAAACGATTTTGATGAATCCATGGCCGTCCGTGCCTTCGCAAATGGCCCTGTCGATTTTTGACAGTGGACGGAACGAAATCGATATCGTCCCCTCCCCGTATTTGTCAATGGCAGCTCGTTCGGTCAGCCCGAACGACGCCACCTCGGGGTCGGTGAATGTCGTGGATGGCACCTCGCTCAATACTCCGGTATCCTTCAACGGGAGGAGGATGTTCCTAGCCGCGATGGCACCCTGAAAGCCGGCGTAGTGCGTGAATTGACGATCCCCCGTACAATCACCCGCCGCATACACGCCCTTGACCGAAGTCTGGAGCTTCTCGTCGACCAATATTCCATTCGTGACGGGATTTATCTTAACCCCAATTTCGTCGAGGCCCATGTTTCGCACGTTGGGGATCCTCCCCGTGGCGATCAATATGTGATCCCCCGTGATTGGTCCGTGCGATTCCAGCGATGCCACGATCGATCGATTGCCAGCCGTTCCGTCGTCGAGGGTTGCCACCGAAACGACCCTCTGATTGCACATCACGTCTATTCCCTCATTTTCGAAGACTCGTTTCAGTTCCGTGGATGCCTCCATCTCGCCAGTCGGGAGCAATCTGGCAGAACCAGAAATCAGCACGACGGAACATCCCAATCGTGATATAGCCTGCGATAGCTCGCACCCGATGGGACCGCCGCCCACCACGATCACCCTCGTTTCGGTCACGCGTTTTCCCCTCCCCCCCCGCATATGATCATTCCGTTCGATAGCATCGAAGAATCCACCCTCGTCCCATACGTTTTCGTACGTCCAGTGGGGCACGTCGTTCAGACCCTCGATGCGGTCGGACATCGACGTGCACGGGGACGCTCCCGTGGCAATGACGATGCCGTACCTCGCGTGGATGATACGAGATGTCACGGCACCGTCGATGGCTATATTCGTGACAGTCACGGAACGTCCATCGTCGCACAGGGTCGCGCGTCCCGATGCAAAATCGATGCCGAGATCGCGCAGCACGTCCGGACTGTCGTCCTCCGTGTATATGCGTTCCCTGGTGGCATCGACGTCCATCTTGACATTACCGATCATCCTGCGCAAGGATGCGTCGTTCACGATGCCGCCGCTGTCGTCGTCCCCACCGTACCTGTCGTTCATTCGACGCCACGTCCACGCCCTCTTGGCGGCATACAGCAGAGTCTTCGATGGGACGCATCCCGTCCACGTGCAATCGCCCCCGACGCGCGAGCATTCCACGAGGCACGCAGTTTTTCCGAAATTGGTCGCGAATTTCGCGGCGGTCAGTCCCGCGGATCCGCCCCCTATCACTATTAGGTCGTATGTGGCGGATGATGACGATGACGACGATGATGCTATTGTATCATTCGACGACGACGACGGGACGATGGAGGACGGTAATCGCGTTCTTTTCCATCGCGGATTGATGGTGTTTCGGGATAATGATGACGGCTTGGTCGGCGGTGCGAACGCATCCAGTCGATGCAGCGTGAGGGAATAGTAATAACACGCGATGAAGACGGTTGGTCCCTTCATCGTGGCGAGAGGGTCCCACTGTCGTCGGTCATCGATGTCGACCGTCGGCCCTGATCAAAAACCCATCGTCAAAATGACACTGTCGCCACCGTACGGGAAGTACGTGAGTAAGGCCCGTCAATCCGTTGGGTCTTAAAGGTAATCATGATGGGACCTAAAGAGGAACTAGTATTAATCAACCGTTCTCGTCTCCCTTTGGGAAAATCTCGTCTCTCTCTTCGAGCTTCGAGAGGAGGACGAGGGGGTGGTGGTGGGTGGTGGTGGTCATGATAAAATAAAAAATGGTACCTAGAGGCAGAGCGACAAATTAATAATCGTCCAGCGAGATTTCCACATCATCACTTCATTTTATTCATGTTCTCATTATCATCGGGGGGCAATTAGTCCGGGATATAAAACATTAAATCCCCCCCCCTTCCCCGCCGTCGTAAGGAAAACATCATGATGAATTTCGGCGACTTGGACGCGAATGGCGGCGGAGGCGGGGGCAACGTCGACGGCACCGGCGTCGTCGGGGGGGGTAGTACCAATCCCGTGGGCGGGGTGGGGGATGGGGGGATGGGAATGGACCCGTCGTGCGCCGGCGGTTGGGAGAGCCTGCTTTGGGAGGGGTTGATGACCGGCTTCGACGTCGGCGTCACGGGCGGCGGAGGAGGGGGCGGGGACGACCGATAACGTCAACGGCAATCATCGCGGGGGTGGCGGGATAAACACGATGGGGGGGATTGGGGGGGGATCATCCTCGTCTCCCTCTGCCTCGCCTTACGCGATGATGCGAGGGGAAGGGAATGCCAATAATTACGTCGGAAGGGGAGGAAGCGGTACCAACAATACTGGGGGGGCGTACTCGCTTCATCTGCCTGGGGGAGGGGGAGGTGGATGGTCGCAGCATCAGCGTCATCACAATAAGCACCTACGGGAATTCGACACGATGACGCAGCAATACCATCAGTCGTTGGAGGGGGGGACGGACGTCGATCCGCTCGATGTCAACAACGGCGGCGTTGGCGGGGGGAATTACTACTCCGCCGCCGCAGGGGGGGGAGAGGGGACCGCCGCCTCATCCGCCGCCCCCCCCCCACTGACGTCGCAGCACCATCACGCCGTCCCCCCCCCCCCCTCCGCAGCCAATGTGGGAAATGGACTACTGCGACGCGATATTGCGCGGGATGGACGACCCCGGCTCCGGCTTCTCCGGATGGCTAGCGGGCGCCTTCGGAGGCGGTGGATGCAATAGTGGCAATGGCGGCAACAATGGTGCGAATTCTAGGGGAGTCGGCGGATATGGCAACCTCGGTGGTACGGCGGGGGGAGAAGGAGGAGGAGGAACGACGATGCAGCAATTGCTGGCGCAGCGGGAGGGGAACGGTGGATACGGGGCGGGGGAGACGATGGTGCTCCCCGGATGCAACGTCGTTGGCGTCGGGCAGCACCAGCAGCAACATCACGGCGGACGTAGGTGGGGACAGGAGGCAGGGAGCGGCGTCGGCGGCGGCAACGCGCTCGACGAATTCATCGCGGCGCAGGTGCAGCAGCAACAGCAGCGTCATCATCAAGCCCGTCAGATCGCCGCGCACCAGCATCACCACATACAGCAGCATCAGCAGCGGCAGAGGCAGTATCATCTTGGACATCCCCCATCGTCGACGTCGGCGTCGTCGTCGACATCCCAACAGCAACCGATCGTAAGAAAATTTCAACACATAGATAGGTCGGGATCTTCCACAACTACGACCGTCACGTCATCCACGGGGCTTTCGCCGAACCAATCCGATCATTCGTCGTTACCGTCGGCGCAGATCGATCCTATCCTCGAACGTGTCTCACTAATGGTAACGGCCGTATCCCTAACACCTCTATCGGGAAACGAGGTGGTGAGGCACATACGGACCAAGACCGACGACGTGATAACGCGCTTCCTACCGTGCGTCGACTTCCTCGTTAACTGTCAGCAAGAATTGCGACAGGGATTGCAGGTCGCGCAGAATTCGATACAGCTGAGAGGTCGTCGTCACGGCACTGCCGGCGGACGATCGAGGGCGGGTAATGGTTCGATGACATCGCGTCAATTCCACACCACTTACGTCGCGCCTTTACCCCGTCGATTCGAACGCCAGAACGAGAGCCTGATGGCGCGGGAGCACCTAATTTTGGCGGCGTCGAGCCTGGAATCGCTCGTTAGGGACGCGGCCGCGGCCATGCCGCAGGGGTGTGATCACGTGAAGAATGCCTTCCTGGGGGGGATGAGAGAAAACGAAAGCTGGGGATTGCGAAAGTGGCTTAGCAAGCACGGGGGGGCGGGGAGCATATGCAACGACGTCGAGGAGGTGATGCGACACGTTAAGGCATTGAAAAAGGAGGACGAGACGACGAAGCGTCTCGCCGAGATGCTACGGCCGATAGCGAGGCAGGCGCACGAGCGATTGAAGAAGGACGTGCCACAGGCGTATCAGGAGCGAAGCTCCGCTCATCCGTACCTGCCGTTCTTTCACAGGCTGGAGGCGTGCTTGAAGCTGATGGCGACGTACGATCCGGAGGAAGATGACGTAATTTGCCTTCCGGACAGTAGCGACGACGAGGACGAGGATATCAAGGTGCTGTTAACGTCGCCGGTGAAGAGTCGCACCGCTGCCGCTCCCGCGCCAGTGGCCGCCATTGCCCAGAGCTCGCCCGTGAAAAAGAGGAATGTGGCCACATCGAAGCGCGGGGGCGATTACAACGAGGACGTTGCATTTTTCTCAAAATGGGTGGAGAGCTACACAGCCGACAGCGGGGAGGATGTAAATAATATCAAGCGGTCGAGGGTGAACTCGGAGAATGAGTTCGCAAACCAGTTCTTTGGCGAGAGAAATGAGGATGACAAGGATATAAGCGATAATAAGGTGGAGAAGAAGACTAAGGCGAAGGAGCCAGAGATCATTTGTTTAGACGATTCAGACGATGGGGACGATGAAAACGACACTACTACTGTAAGAATTCAGAATAGTGGACTAGATTTGAAACTAGACTCGAATCAAATGGAAAGCTTTGCCGCGGAATCAATGGAGGCGGCGAGTTTATCGCAGCCACTGGCGATGCAAGATAACGGTGAGACGTACTCGCCGCGCGGCACGTCAAAATTAGGAACATCGGTGGAGACGGAGATACCAGGGTTAAGCAATGCAAGAAATTGGCGCTGTAACCAATGCACTTTCCTTAATGATGTGTTTGCCTCAAAGTGTGTCATGTGCAACGATGATGATTCTGCTGAAGGGGGGGACGCCTCCGAGGAATTGGCCAATTTCCTAGGCGAGAGCAGCTTTCACAGTGGCATCTCCTTCAACCTACCAGATCCCTTCGCGTAGGTAAATTCTTTGTCAGTCAGCAACCAGGATCGATAATCTGGTTAAATATCTCTACTCAACGATGCGCTTATCGAATGGCAAGCTAGCCGCGGCGAACGCAGGGACACTAAAATATTGGAACATGTGGAACAGACTAGACTATTGCTGAGCTCGCTTGCTTGATATTCAATTAAAACTCAAAGCAGTTGCAGTAAGAGATGGCATCGCATCAGGAATCATAGTGGGAGGCGATCGATGGCATGTTAAAATGGTTGCAGCTGCATAAACGTAGGGATCATCTTTCGCGAAGGAAGAACGTGGGTACTCCCAGTAGCTTTGTTGTGGTGTGCTTGAGGCGAACACAATTTTAGAGGTTTCTATCGACACACAACCAAAGCCAAAGCTCCAATTCTGGATTCTGAATCAGGTTTCCTTAAAAAATTATTTCAGTGACAGTGATTGTACTCCAGCTAACTGTAGCTCATCATTAATTACTCCAAACGCAGACCATCAGCACAATATGAAGGCCATGTAAAACTTTATCTGTGGCGTGTGGCCTTCAAGATGATTATCTTCTGTTCATTCGCCGGGCGGCGGCCCTGGCCCTTTCTCTCTGTGTGACTACCAACGTACCTACCTCTAGGAGTTTCTAGGGTATGAACTCTTTCCCGCTAAAAGATAGTACCTTCACAGTGCTCGGCTTACACTCGTTCTTCGAGCCAACTGTCCCTTGCAACTCAATCCATGAGCGATACCAGCTACGAAGATCAACCCCTTCCGCAACTAGCACAGGGGTTATGTGTTCCGATCGAGGCCGCACCTCCCCATCCACCCATCGGCCTCACCATCACAAGTGTGCCCTCCGACGTCAGCGACATCGATCCACCTATCGCGGACACCCCACCTATCATCCACTTCCCAGAATTTCCACGCACAATTGTAACTATCAAGAACCAGCAAGATAAATGTTCAGCCCTTGCTCGTCACCTCTTTGCCCACGTGAAAGATCTATGTTTTGAAACTAAAGCAGAGGTCGCTGGGTGGTGCCGCACCAACATATCGGTCGACATCCTCTGGCGCTCGTCCACCGTGAGCCTCATAAGAATGGCGGGGCAAAAAGCCTGTTGATTATGTGCCACAGAGCGCCTAATCATAGGGCAGAACCTCACCGTTTCCTCCCATTGATTTTGATCTTAAAAAGTGAAATATAAGGCAAGGTTCCTACAGTTTGCAAGAACTGAGTAGGAAGGGGGGCTCTGATGAGGGTGAGGAAAAGCCCGAAAAAGAGCTTGTGGGGAGTTGGGTATGGAGGGTCATATTTTTTTTCAAGTGATATCTGTGCCATTTGATGGAGAGTACCAACAACCCATGGCGGGTGAGGTATTGGCGGGAAAGTTAGGGCCCCCCCGGTCTCTTTCTTAAAGGGCCGACTCTTGGGAGAAAGCCCGAGCGGAACTTGCATCCAGTGGGGACAAACCTCTCTCGCTCAGTGCCGGAGTATCTTATTAGTTAGTTAGAGGCTAGCTGCTCAATAACTCACTTCGTTAGCCCAACCGAATCGGAAATTCACTCCTATTAAAATGTACATAATACCATACCCCCGGCCCCAGCACCGCCCCCGGGCCCGGCCGCCCCTTCTATCTATCAGTGCGCGAGGAAATTCTACCTTTTTGGGTAGAACGAATTCCTATGTAGGCAGCACAGTCACGACTACAAGAGCGTTCACCTTGTTTTCGCAGAACATGGTGGCCGGTGGCTTTAGGCCCCTATGGCGTCAGAGTATGATCTTAAAAAAAAAACAAGGACACCGACGCATTCAGTACCATACACAGTGGGTGACGCTGCCTGTGCTTGGTTCAGTTCCACACCATCGGGGGCTCGAAAAATTAGTGCCGCCGCAACACAATTATTTTTACACAAAAAATAATGTCTGTTGTCGCCCCGCTCTCCCGATCGCACTCGCTGCCCTCTTTGCCTCTCCTCTAGCTACTGCCATTTTTCCATCGCTATGTTTGATTGTTGTGTCATTGGTGTGTTGTTGGGCCTCGTGCCATCATCGCTCACCATCCCAAGCCAACGACAAACACTTGAGTTTGCCCACACTTGCCACCTTGATTTGATTGTTGTGTCTGCATCCTCCCCTCTTTCTCTGCCGCATTTCCACCACCTTGTTGGCGTCTGCCATTTTTGTTGTCGTTTCCTCCCTCATTGATTCAGGCCACCAACACCCAACACACATCACCAGTTGGTTGATTGTCATCAAGCCGAAGCCCCAGTAACACCACTACCTGCAAGCGCATTGCGTCAAGCCGTGAGGGTGAAGCTCAAGCACACCTCCTGCTCCGAGAGATGATGCGATCCATCATGCCGGAGACATGGTCGAGGGCGACCCCTCATCGTCCTATCCAATCGCCCTTGATGGCCGAGGGCATCGCACTGCCATCGCCCCCTGATGATGTCAACAATGCCTTCTCAACCCAGCCACAGTTCGAGAACACGCAAACCAGTTGATTGTCATATTTATACCCATCCAAGCGATTATGAGACCTTCCACGCCGACGGGTTGTCGAAGGCGACCCCTCCCTGTCCGGCCCAATCGCTATTGATTGCATCGCACCACCATCACCCACTAACAACACCATGGCGGTGTGGCAGCACACACATCAAGACATCCACCCTATGCATCGCCACTGATGCACCAAGGAGTCTCCGGCGCATCACACTTCTCCCAATGCCCAGAGTCTCCATCCCACCGCGGTGCCACTCCACATACACCGTGCGCCGTGCTGCCGTACTAGACACCAGGCGAGTCACCTGCCGCACCATTCCTTGCTCCCACGTCCAGCATGTTCCCCACCTCTCTGACTAACGTCCCTTCACCCGGGAAGCAGCAGCGGTCGTCTGTCGTTGCTCATTGCCTGTCCTACCGGTCAGTGTCATCGTAGCATGTAGATGGATGTATTTTGTTTGTTCATTGGTTGTTCTGTTGGGGGATCGCTCGTGACTCTATTTTCCTGTCTATGTAAGAAGGACTTGTTACAAATGGGAGATCAGGTTTCTCTACAAAAAAGGTAGAATTTCCTGCTTCTCTTAAAAAGAGTGAGGGATTATTCTACCAAGCCATGGTATTTTGGCTAAAATACGTACCCAAATGCCCCTCTCTCCCACAAGGAGTTTAGAAAAAAGGTAGAATGCAGCTAAAAACTACTCCCTCTGTCCCATTATTATGTCAGCTTTTCAACCCATTTTTGTGTCCCGTAATTATGTTAACTTTTTTTATGCAAGTGAGTACTAATTCCAAAGTTGGATAATATGCATCCAAAAGTGCTGCTGGCCGGCTGGCACGGTGGGCTGGTGTGCGTTTCTGTGAGAAGGGGCTTGATACTACTCTTCGTGACCATCAAGAGCCCCCCTTTCAAAGCACGGTGAAGTGTAGATTTAGGGATTCCGGTGTAATTTGAGAGAATGCGTATGCACTTGCGATACCGGAAAGGAGCCAATTTCACTCTCCTGTGGAGTTCCTCAACTGGAACATTTTGAGGTGGCACAGCGCCCAGTTTGTGCTTTTGATTTGCAATGACGTCCCAGTTCGCAGTGTCAAGAATATCCAACCGATGTTTTCTCCACACAGTGCCCACATAATACAGCGACACCCCAAACTGAACCAATTCCTCAGCAATCATAGGACATGCTTATCAATGGAGTTTCTTTGTCTTGGGATTGATGTACTTTCCCAGACAAAGAGCAACTTTG